>MU225894.1:1295646-1310267 GCA_018584345.1 Thuja plicata
TACTTTCTAGATTAGAAGCATTCAATTTCTTAGCTTAATTGCACTTTTACTTCCATAGCTTAATTGCATTTCATTCCTAGACTAATTGCACTTCAGTTTCATAGCTTAAATCATGTCTTAATTCATACATTAATAGCATTTTCTCATGAACTAGATGCATATTTCTCATAAATAATGGCTTTTCTTCATCTACTTGCACTATAAAATCCTCCATATTAGCAATGGTTAGGTTGTTGGCTGTCGTTTTGAGGGTAAACTGCAACAATCACATCTAATTAGGAGGCAACAGGTCGCTTCAATCACATTTGCAGAACAAACAATTCATGTTTGTCTTTGTGAATTCATTGATTGTGTAAGGACTATGTTGCATTTGTATTGAATCAAGAGGTCCACATTTAGCATAAGACATTACTAACTTAACCGCCAACATTACGAGACTTGGAGAAAACCGCTATGCCAAGTCGCCGAATGTTTAGTACCTTGATCCCGACAGGACATGTGTCCAATGGTTGTAATGCCTTGATGAGTAAATTGAGATGATATGGGTCTTCGAGGCTTAATGCTTTCCATAGGATTGAAACAACTTGTGTGACATACGTAAAGTAGAAACCATTATTGGGTACTTAGGAATAATTAAAAAGAGCCTCTCCTGACTTAGGAAATAAAGACATGGCCCCACCAACAACTTTAAACACATGACTTAAAAAAGAGCTTTAAGTGTCATAAAAAAGTAACTTCAAATTAGAACATGGGCTAGGGCTTAGGGTTTTTATGAAAATTACCAAGGGTTTAAGCACAAAGACCTTAAGGGTTTATGAACCAGGACCAAAAAAACACATGGAAAAGCCTAGAACCATGAAAAATTTAATAGTGCTAACAGTGGCTCTGACAAGGGATGTATGCCTCTCACAAGCATGACAAGATTTCAGAACTCTGAGTTGAGAAGATCACCTATAGGAAAAGAAAACCCTAACCTACAACAAACATAAAACAAGGAATATGTATACAAAACTTATTTACAACCGACAATTCATGGATTCAAAGAACTTCAAGAGAAATAGTGCTTCAGGAACTATCCATGAACAGACAATTCCAGAATGTTACCAGTTAAATCCTTTAAAATATAAGAATCAGATCCCCATTTTCTATCAATGACATATGGTCCTAACCAAATAGGATCCAATTTTCCATGTTTTCCTTTATCCTCCATTCTGGCATTCCACATCAAGACCAAATCATTAACTTTAAAATTCCTTGCACTTGTCCTTCTATCATACATATCCTTACATTAAAGCTGCAACCTAACATTCCTATCATGTGATTCCCTTCTTAATTCATCCAACTGTATCAAATCATCCATTCTGATTTGCATCTCATCATCTAGTCCATCATCATATTTTTGGATAAATTTGTACAGTTGCAATAAATTATTTTGTGGCAATCTAGCATGTATGCCATATACTAAATCAAAGGGTGCACAACCAATAGCTTTCTTAATTGTTATTCTGTCAGCCCACAATGCTTTTTGCAACTTCAAATCCCAGGCCCTTTTGTTCTTATCCAACACTCTTTTCAAAATATTTATCAGGCTCTTATTACTGGATTCAGCTTGTCCATTCCCTTGTGGGTGATATGGGAAAGAATAAAAAACTTGGATTACATACTACTAGAAGAAGTCACTAAACTCTTCAGATCTGAGACACATAGCATTATCTACTATAATAGTTTCAGGACAACCAAACCTAGTGAGGATATTTTGTAGCATAAAATCAGTTACAACTTTACTAGTGGCTCTTTAAGTGGGAATTTCTTCAAGCCACTTAGTAAAGTAATCAGTTGCTACCAAGTTCCATGAATGATCTCCACTAGACTTGTTAGTAATTTTTCCAATGAAATTCATTCCCCACTTCTAAAAAGGTGCATCAACTGTGACAGATCTCAAAGGTAAATTCCCACTAAACTTGAGCTTACCTGCAAATCTCTGGCAAGCATCACGTTTCTTTACATAACTGTGGGCATCCTTGAAGATATTAGGCCACCAAAAACCATACCTCATAATCTTATGTGCAGTATTCTTAGCCATGTAATGGCCCCCACAAGCACCAGTATGCATTTGTTCCAACAAGTTTTTAGATTTGTCATAGTCTACACATTTGAGAAATACTCCTTCATTGCTCCTCCACCATAATTGAACTTGTATTATTTCATACTTAATGGCATGCAAATTAACTATCCTCTTTCTATTTTCATCCATTTCAGGAGGTAGTATTATTTTCTGTAAATATCCAATGATTTCCTTAGACCATTCACAACAATCCATATCACAAATATAAGGCCTCTAGTCTTCTTCTAACATATTTACATCATTTGCATCTAAATTTCTCTGAGCCATTAGCTTTGCAAGTCCTAGGCCTCTGACCAATTTTGTGATCTGAATGTCAAAATTAAACTCTTGGATTTTGTTTATCCATCTACACCTTCTTCCTGAAAATTCTTGTTGAACTAGAATGTCCTTTACAACAACATTAGGTACATAAGCAATTATATTTGGTCCTACCAAATAACATCTAAAAGATTTGAAATCTTTAGCTAGAGAATATGCTTGTTTTTCCATGATATCATACTTTAATTTTGTTGCTTGCAAGGACTTACTAAAAAAATAAATGGGTTGTTCAAAGCCCTCTGAATTCTTTTGGAACAATAGTATTGTATGAAGCAAAGGAGAAAATCTCCAAAGGTTTGTCATAATCTGGTGTTCTTAAAACAAGAGCATCCTTGATAGCTTATTTAATACTTGAGAAGGCCTTAGATGCTTCTTCACTCCATTCCACCTTAGCTCCTTTCTTCATCATCTTCGAAATATGGAAACTAATTTCTACAAAATTTATAACAAATCTCCTTAGGAAATTTACCTGTCCAAAGAAGGGTTGAATGTCGTTGACATTCCTTGGTTGAGGGACTTAATCAATAACAACAACCCTTTTAGGGTCAATTCTTACTCCATCTTTAGATACAATATGTCCTAGGATTTTTCCCTATGTGACTCCAAAAGAACATTTCTTTGGGTTGAAAGAGACCCCATATTCCAAAGCTTCAACAAAAATATTTTCAAGATGATCACAATACTGATCTTCTTTTGCTGAATAAGTTGTCAAATCATCTTCATAAACAACAAAAAATTTATTTATGAAATCTACAAATGCCACATCCATGGCCCTCTAAAAATTTCCCCTAGCATTTATCAAGCCAAAAGGCATTCTGACATAAACATAAGTACCCCATGGTGTGGTGAATGCAGTCTTAAATTGCTCAAATTCCTTAACCATGACATGGTTATATCTTGAGAACCCATCCGTCATAAACATTAATTCAGACCCAGTAACTCTTTGTAACATGGCTTCCATGTTTGGCAAACAATAATTATCCTTTCATGAACTGACATTCAAATTTCTAAAATCTACACAAAGTCTGATATCTCCATTTTTCTTTCTCACTGGTACCAAATTCGATACCCATGTAGAATGTCTGACGACTTTGATTATCCTATCATCTCTCATATTTTTTAATTATTCCTGCATTTTTGGTGCCAGGGTGGGATTGATAGGTCTCAATTTTTGTGTAAAAGTCTTAGCACCCTCCTTTAAAGGAATCTCATGTTGAAACAAATCTTGGTTATAGGCCTTTAAATCATCATAAGACCATGCAAAAACATGCCTATATTTTCTGAGAATATCAACCAATAACATACTAATTTTAGGAGACAACTTTTTACCAGTGTACACAATCTTGGTGCTTTTAGTTGTTCCTATGTTTATTTCTTCCAAATCCTCAAGTTTACTTACCTTATTTGCAGAAAAAGACTTTTCTTAATTATCAAAAGCCTTTTCAAGAATAACTAACCCCTTGGGAACTCTATTTGACTTTAATTGAAGCACCTCTTTACCAAAAATGGTATCTTTCTTATCCGCATTTTCAATACATCCACTGAAATCCATTTCTTTGTTTAAAAAGTCTGCTTCACAATTCAAAAATCCTCAAAATATCTAAGTCATCTTCAAAGACTTGCCAATTTTCAACATTGTTTGGTATTGAAGGCCTAGATTGAATCTCTATTTTAGAAATTTTTGCAAATGTAATATCCTCAGGTCTTAAATAAATGTTAGCTAGTAAATCTATCATTTTGTTTTGACCTCTATCTATCCAATCAATACCAAATGCATCAAATTTTTCCAATTCATCCCAAACAACATTTCTATATTGCTTGAGTCTTTGATTTTTTGAAACATATTTAGACTTAATCTGAGATATTATCAATTCAGAATCTTGAATTACTCAGAGAATTTTTATTCCATGTTTTGAAGCTAATCTCAAACCTATTAACAAATCTCCATACTCTGCAACATTATTTGTGCATGTAAACAATAATTTAAAAGAAAACTTGAAGGTATTACCACTAGGAGCTATCAATAGGATTCTTGCACCAGCTCCTTCCTTAGAACTTGCTCCATCAAATTACATGGTCCACAAATCATACTAGTACACTAAGTTATCTTTGTCATTAGATAATAGCATAGGATGAGGTCTTCCTCCAACCCCTTTTTCTTGCACTTGAAAAGATCCAATATCAATATTTACAAAACAATTCACATTAGTATCTTCATTTACTTCAATCATATGAGGAGTCCTACTTTCCTAGGACACCTTCACATTGTTACCACCAATACTAAAATTAGAAAAAGACATATCACATTGCATAATTCCTCCCATTGAAGCACTCCATTTTCTTGACAACAATATTCGATAGTGAGGAGGAATATCAAAAACCAATACATTCATTGTTAGCACTTTGTTAGGACAAACAACCAACCTATAAGGTAAAGCCTTAATAGTACCAATGATAGGGATTTCTCTGGAGTCCATTTCCTGACATCTTCCATGGAGAGTATCAACCTGTAATCCCATTGACTTCATTATCTCTGTAGGTATAACAGTGTTAGATTCTCCAAAATCTATTATACAATTTTTTAGCATCTTACCATTAATAACCAAAGTTAGGAAAAAGGGATCAACAACTCCTAAGAGAATATTTACATGATTTGTATTCAAAAAAATTTGAGGGATCTTTGAAATCATTTCTTCAGACTCTTTTCCCTTTCTTTCTAACTTGTCTTGTATATTTTTCATCTTTTCAACACCTTCTGGTTTATGAATTCTTGTGGAAGAAACGCCATCTAGCAATGAGAGGACCTTCTCCTTATGTTCCCCAATTCTCATCATTTCCAAAAATGGAACTTTAACAATCATTTGTGAGAATAGATGCCCCATATCATTAGGGGAGTATTTTACATCAGAGGATTCTTGTTTCTCAAGACTAAGATTACCATCCTCAAATTGAATGGCCAAAGTTGGCTCTTCTTTCTTTGATTTCTTATTGTCCATTTTAGGAAGAGGAGAACTTATTTCTGGTGTTTTTGCTTTTACCTCGTATACAATGTTTGAACCATTTGATTTTTTTACATTTTTGACCTTTAACTTACTTACACTCTCAGCATATTTTCCCTTTTCTTGTGGATGTTTAGTATCTACTTTGGTCTCCTTGAAAAGGAAAGTAACCAGTTTACTTTCTGCATCACCTACTGTTCTATTTCTCAGATCATAATTACTTCTTTCTTTAGTAACCAGATAATCTGTAATTTGTGTTATTTCCTCATCATAAGGTCTTCTTAATACTTTAGTTTCCTTATTATGTTAAGCATTACACCCTACATTATCAACTTCTTATTTTTCATTATCAAGAAAAACTTGTTGATCATATGCTTCTACTATGCTTCGTGAGCCAGAGACATCATGATTCTCAATTTCATCATCAAAATCTACTTCAGGACAAGGAGATGAGTAAGTCATGGCACAACCACTATCATCATATAACTTATTTACCACTATCATCATATAACTTATTTTCCTCCTCTCCTTGTTCTTCATTTTCATATACATTCAGACCAACAACACAATAATTAGGATTATGTGGAGATTGACAGGCCTCACACCAATAATCCTCATTCCACATGTTAACAATTTTTTTTGCAGAGGATCAGGGGTCTTAATATCAAGCTTGTCCTTCCTTTATGAGAGAATAGGTTTCCCATCCTTCCATTGGGTATGATAGGGAGAATTTTGCATCTTTGGCTGCTGGCTATAACTATTATAGGATGCCTTATTATTATTTAGAGCCCTATAATATTTATTTTCTAATTCATTTTTATTGGTCCTAGTAAGCCTCCCATCTTCCCTTTTACCCACTTTCCCTTATGCTCTCATATTCATTTCTATATTAACAGTTGTCTTATAGGCTTCACTAATGCTTCTCAAATTCTTATCTCTAAGATGATATCCCATTTTAGGATCAAAAGCATTTACATAAGTAGCTAGGCATACCTCCTCATCAAGCCTCATTTTTAAAAAAATCCTATGCATAGCCTTTTGGAATATTGTATTGAATTCAACAACTCCCTTATTTGAATTTTTCTTGATATTGTTAAATTCATTCATCAAGAATCCTTTATTGGTATTATCACCATATTTATCCTTAAAGCAATCTGTTTGTTCATCCATAGATCCAACAGAGCCATAAGATAACCCTCTAAACTATTCCCTTACATCTTCAACTAAAGATTGAACAAAAAGTTTCATCGATACATCCTCATGTATGATGTTAAAATCATCCATGATATCAATAAAATTCCTTAAATGTTCCTCTCAAGTAAAGACATTATTGCCAATGAATTTGGGAATTCTATCTCCAATCTCATTTGGGGTTGCATTAGAATAACCAGGAATATCACTAAAAGGAAATTGCTAATACCTTTCTGCATAAAGTGGTCTCATTTGGAATCTATCATCATTTTTGAAGGTAGATGCTTTGGCATTTGATGTTGAGGTGTTTTTAACATCAACATAAGAAGTCTGAGTAGATTTCCTGAGGAAATCAATCTTCTTTTTCTTTTCTAAAGCAGCAGCTTCCCACTCTGCTTGTTCTAGCTCTATATGCAAAATCTCATTCTCCCTTTTGACCCTTTCAAGATCAGTGTATCATAAAGATACTTGATCCAATGAAACTGTGTGACTTTTGGGTTCATTTATTTCAACTCCTGTCACCTTCTTTTTCCCCTTATCTTTAGGGCTTTGAGTAGTAACATTTTGGTGGATGACAGGTTTCTGTTCATCCTTCTTAGGTTTTTCAGCATAATTGTTTGCCTGTTGTTTTAACAATTGCTTTTGTTTTTTCTTATTTTTCTTCTCTTTCTTTCTTTGGTTTATGATGACTCACTACTCTTGGAATAATCTATTATATTTATCTTCATCTTCAGAGGAATCTTTAGAATCTAAGGAAGTGGTGTTAAATTCTTCTCTCTCACTAGGAGAACTTTTATTTCCATATGCATCCAATCCCAAGTCTGGAGCCTCTTCATAGTCTGATGTGTTTCCTTCATGGCTATATTGGGTTGAATATTCTCTCCTATTGTCCTCCTCTTGTCTTCTTGGAGATGGATTATCTTTGTTCTTCTTTTCTCTCCAAGGCTGACTAGCCCTACAAGTAGTTGGAAGTCCACCTTCCAAGTCAACTTCAGTATGCTCTTTCACTCTAGATTTGGTATTCATATTGAAAAAATGTGTATAAATAATAAGTATTACTCAGCACTGATTGTAGAGCTTTTCTTTGAGTCGCCACCCAACACAAGTTGGGAAAATACAACACTAGATAATATGAATACTACAATGAGGAAATGTATAAGACAAAGGACTACAACTAAAGGGTAAACAAGAATAACTATGTTCTTTCAAAGGTCAACTCCCTAGCAGAGTCACCATTTTGTTGGTGTTTAAAACTATTATGCTTTGAAAGCAACCAATATACCTTGATACTAATGTTAGGAGTGGTTAGCTCCAAGTATGAAAGCTCTGCAAGGTAACTAGACCAACTATAGGGACAAGACTGCCCTCTGCACTTCTCGCTCTACAAAACCAAGGTGGGTACACCTAATCCTGGTAGATATTCAACTTTCACAACTCTTTACAACTCTGGATTTTAACAACAGATAAATGGTAAGAAAGTATGAAATGATAACCAATCATTCATTGACTCTTCACTACCATGCAAGATAAACAACTAACAACCACAAAACGTAAAAGGAACTGGAAAGTTTTTAATGTTTTGATAGGGAAAAATATAGCCAAACCTATTCAGATATGTATCAATGTAGAAAATAGTAATTACTGATCAGTGCTTTATCCAATGGGCAATGTTTTTAGTTTAGATACAGGATAGAGAAACTAACTATTGTCTAGGAATTAAAACAATAAATACAGATAATTCATATCAAAATAATTCTTATAAGATCCTTATGTAGACAAACCCAAAGAACTTATGTCATATCCAAAGCATTATTTGATTTGATCTTAGGTCAAAACTAAGGACTAATGACATATACACAAATAAATTCCATGCAATGAATCAAAATATTCACAACTCAACAAGTAAGCACCAAGGAGAGACTTAAATCTGAAATATTGTATTAAGTACAAAGAATCCATTTTCAATTCCAAAATGCTTCAAAAGACATTTCACTTCAATAAATGCAAAAAACCTGCAACTTTATGTTCTATAATAATACTCTCGAGATATACATCCGCTATACTCACTGGAAAACAATATACAATTCAAAGCCTTATGTTACTTGCCCAAATTTTGAGCCCTTCTAAATAATCTTGGGAGTCCTTTTATAGGCCAAGGACAACAACAAGATTCAGATAATTTAGGGTTAGGGACAAAAAATTTAAAACATTACATGGCAGAAATAATTAATTCACTTCAACAACCAAACAACTCTATCATCAGTAAGTTGAAACATTCCTTTAATCTAGTGAGTTGAAAAATCTGATCTAGCCACCATCCACCTGGAAAACTGTAGAATAATACCCTTTCACATGAATAATGAATATAATGTCTAGTTCTTCATTAATTACCCTAGGAAAACTTTAACCCTTTAGAACAAAATGCATTCATAATGACTAGAATTCCCTTCATACAACATCCAACTTCTATTCAAACCAAGCCCAGAAGATCAAATTCCTCAATTAAATGCTCTGTGACAAGATGACATAGTTCACCACTTGAAAACCTTGAGAAACAGATTTAAAATTTTGAAAATCTGATACAACGGATACAGGTGGCACAGAACATGACATGACGGTCAAGATTTGAAACTTTTCTAACTTAAAAAAGAAAGTCTTAGATCTTCTTCAAGTTACTCAAACACTACAAAGATCTCATCGGATAGGTGACATCATGTCGCAATGCCTCTAACATTATCTCTTGATCATCTCTGCATCTAGGCATAGCATTTTCCATCTGATCAACATAAACTTGCCTTACCTTTACTTTTTCCCTGACTTTGAAACTGCATGTCCCACCGACCTCGATGTGGAAAAATACTAGTGGCATTGAGAAATCCCTATTCCTTTCTAACCTGCATTGACCAGTCTAGACACGCGTCACACAAGTGTGATGCCTTGAACATTAATCTTTGATCATCCTCTGCTTTGAGGCTTCATGCTAACCATTAGATCTAGTTTAACATAACTGTACATTAGCCTCACCCATCTATGACCCCACAATCACTGTAAGACACGTGCCCACACATCGCAATGCCTTGAAGGTTAAAAACCTACATCTTTTAGATCAAGGCATTACACTATCCACACGATCAACAAGAACTTACAGTACCTTTAATCTTGTTTAAAAAAACTAGGACCATGACATCAGGAATGCGACGTGTCAGATCATTAGATCATCTCACCATTGAGGAACAATGTCGGTCGTCCGATTTAATCAACCCATCCTTTTTTTACCTTACTCAAGCCTAACCATGGTCCCATCACAAGATTCAGTGACAAGGATATCATTGAATCGCCAAACGCCAGGCCTAACCCATGGTTTATCATCAGATTCAGTGACATCCACTAATCTAATCTTGCACTTAGACATGTGTCTACATCTCATTAAGTCTCAGCCATGTATCTCTGAATCCCCGAATCCACTTTCTTGACTTTGACTTATCTGGCGATTCAAAGATAACCCTAGATCTCAGTCTTGATCAATGGCCAATGCGTGATCTCCATAAAATGTGACTTGACTCAGGTTGATCTTGATATTTAGAGATAAAAGGCAATCTCTGAATCTCCAAAAATTTAACTCAACTAGACTTAACTCATGAGGTCTAGTGACAGCCACCCGATCTGATATTCTTCCTTGACGATCCTCGCTGAGTCTCTAGATCTTTTCCCATTTAACCGCATCATTACAAGATTCAATGACAACACACAAAATGTTAATTCTTTCCCTTTTTTCTATATCTCTAGATGTTACTGACTTAACCACCAACATTACGAGACTTGGAGAAAACCATTTCACCAATTCATCGAATGTTTAGTACCTTGATCCCGGTAGGAAATGTGTCCAATGATCGTAATGCCTTGATGAGAAAACTGAGATGATCTGGGTCTTCGAGGCTTAACACCTGCCGTAGGATTGAAACAACTTGCATGACATACTTAAAGCATAAAACATTATTAGGGACTTAGGAATAACTAAAAAGAGCCTCGTCCGACTTAGGAATAATGACATCGCCCCACCAACGACTTTAAAAAGATGAATTAAAAAATAACTTTAAGTGTCTTAAAAAAGTAACTTCAAATTAGAGCACGAGCTAGGGCTTAGGTTTTTTTTTATGAAAATGACCAAGGGTTTAAGCACAGAGACCTTAAGGGTTTATGAATCAGGGCCAAAAAACACTTGGAAAAGCCTAGAACCATGAAAAATTTAAGAGTGCTAACAGAAGGAAAAAAAGGAATGTTCCAATTTAGCCCCCTATCACTGGTTGAAATAGGGATTCTTGATGAAGGATAATAAAATTTGAGTCGCAGAGTAAGAACGTATGTTTATAAAGAACATGGTTTTGCAAAAAAAGAAGAGGTAGTGATCAAGGATGCACACCTCTGGTATAAGAGAGAATCCCAAATCAAAACAATTAATTCTTTCTAAGAAAATAATGTCATATTATAAACAAATGCCACTATACTAAGGAAAGTAGGTCCTTATAAAAAGAGAGAAGAATGTACAGACAATATTTCCCCCCAAGTATGAGGCCATGTCTATGCAGCACAATGTTTGCACCTTAGTAAACAAAACATGTTGTTAACAAAATATGTTAGGAACATGTGTGTTAGTCTATTGTAGTTGTTTACAAATTACTAACACATGTTAATACAATAGACTAACACACATGTTTCTAAGACATTTTGTTAACAACATATTTTGTTTACTAAGGTGCAAATATTGTGTTGCATATACATGGCCCAAGTATGAAGGAAAGATAGAATATAAAACACCCTTAATGATAGCCTCAAGATATGCAATTCCAAGTAAAATAATTTACACATGTAATGTAAATCAGACATATTTAAGCTAGAAAATATATGCAAAATAAGAAAATCACCTAGGAAGGAAATGATCATTAAATGACAGACGTGACATTTTTAAGACATGCAACAGGATCTTAAGCAAATATGTTAGTATCTTGCGTGAAACAAAGGGCTCATGTCAAACGAATGCACTATCATAGAACGATAAAAACTCCAAGAAATAAAATGAGAGAGGGAAGAATGTCACCTTATTTCTACTTAGTGATCAACCCAATCATACAAGATATACATTTCCAAATAAGGAAGATATTGTAGGAGGATACTAATCTCATGAAGGAGAAAGCTCCATGAACAAGCAAGTCCATACATGGGAGGACATCGTAGCATAAAAGAGATGAATCCAAAAGAGATAATGGATCCTCTAAAGGATAGATATAAATAAATTCAATATACTCCTTATGTGTTAGATCTTTTATAATAAACATGTGCTTTCAAGAAAACGTAATGTTGCAACTCGGGATGTCAATCTCCTGAAAAAAGAGAATATCCTTATGTAAAACAACAAATGCATGAAAGAAAGGATGTCATCGTATAAAAAGAAACAAGTCAACAAAGAGAACAAATGGATCCTTTGAGATGAATAAGAGAGTAAAATAAATCTCTTGCCCCCCAAGTGAGGAGACAAGGAAAATGACTATTATGTTGCTCGCAAAGTATGGTAGCAATGTTGCATAGGGAGGAGAAACAAAATAGGGATGCAAATATATTAAGTAGCATGATCATGAAAAAGATTCCATTCATTTTTGCAAGTCATTTGAATCATACCACAATCAATGAATTCTTCAATTTTACACTTCAAATCATAACATTTTACTACTCTTATGGCCTTGCATTTGATGAAACATACAAATGGAAGAATTATCTTGTTTGTGTTTGTTATTTTTTCACTTGTTTTTCAAAGGAAGATTAATTAAGTTGGCCTTAATAATCTCAAAAAAAATAGACTCTTGATGTGAGGAGAATGTATATATTGATTGGGCAAAGAGGAAGGTTGGAAACCAAAAGTTTCTTTTGAAATTTTTTTTCTCATTAGGAAGATTTGATGTATCAATAAGATAAGATGCTCCTTTAGGTGGAAGGGGATTGACATTTATGGAGGACCAATCAATATCCACACATTCGCTAGATAGAGTTGTTTGATTCTCAAAGTCAAAGGTCTTTTCCTTGCTACTAAATATTGGTGTGAAGTCTAAGGTTCCCCAATCATCATTTTGAAGAGTTTATGGACCGCCTATTTGTATTGGAGAAAAATTTGAAGAAGGAAATGGAGATTGACTAGTGTTGATTTGAATAGGATCCTTATGTTCTAAGATTGGATTTGTAGAAGGAAAGACATCAAGGGTATTATCCTCTTCAATATATGTGTATGGTACTGCATGATAATCGAGTTGCATATCACCTTTTACAACAATCACTAGTTTTTGTTTGAGGGGTATCTTAAATGGGATTGAATTGATTAATTTATTTGTTCTCAAAAGATTCATTTGGAAAAGGGATAGAATCAAGAATATAATCCTCTACTTCTAAGGTAGTTTTATAAGAGGAAAAATCATAACTTATTTGTTCTTCATCTCTAGAGAGAAGATGAGTGGAATAGAGAGAAGTTCAATTAAGGGATTTGTCAATTATATCACCCTTTTTCATCACCAAACCATTCTCTTGCACAAAGGTAGTCTCATGGGGAGGAACACAACAAGAGAATAATCAAGATCATTCTCTAATGATTCATCCCAAAGAGGGATATCATTGAGATAAGGCTTAAAAGTAGGTTCTTGAATCAATATGTCCTCATGATGGAGAGAATATTTGGGAGAAGAATCACTAATTGGTTCATTATGGGGATTATTGTAAACCCTAATCCTCGTATCACATTAAATAAATTTTGGTAAAATGAGAGTTTAGGAGGCATGGAGGAAGATTTAGTATAGATGAGGTCATCAAGGGCTTCATCTAACATATCAAAATATTCACTACTAAATGGATCATCAAAAGTAGTAAAGTTTTGGACAAAGAAATCAAACATTTGGTAATGAAACAAGGTAATATTATGAAACAAAATAGAAAATGAACTAACAATGCAGGAAAAGAAAATATTTTTTGGATTTTTATTATTTTGAAACATACAATAATGAAAGGGACATGCAATAATACAATGGATTTATAATAGTGATTAACATAATGCACACAAAATATATCTATAAGCACAACATGCATACAAAGGATATCTAACCACCAAAATCAAAAGAGGTAATGTCATAAGTCAGGCTCACCAAAATGTATAATATAAAATAGTGAGAAATGCTAAGAGTAGAGATCACTCACCAAGATATTATGGTATACATTAGGGATAAAAATCCAACCCTTAAGTTCAAGTTTGATTAGCACAACCAAATGGATGAAGGGTGCTAATGCATAGCTCAAACAAAAGGGGAATTTGGTATTCCTTTTGAAGCATATTGATTATGGGATTGAATATAGACCTGGAAAATGACTAATGCAATTATAGATCTAAAATAAAATGTAAAATTAGAGAAGGATTTGTGCACCTTGAAATGAATTAGGAGGTTATATGCCTTGAAACTACACTTTCCAGTCACAGAGATGTCGCAGACTGAAACCATCCTAGATCTGGGACCCTGACACCTATAACTTCCAACCATGAGAATATGAGGCCTCTAGGAATAAGTCAACTTTTTAGGTACAAGTCAAGATTTGATGTCACCCCTCTATTTATGATTGTGTACTTTCTGATTCCAATCTCTGAGATTACCTCAAAAATTCCCAAATCCAATTCCGCAGATCCTAAAACTTGTTCCTGCACATTGAAAAAGGGAAATCATTTGTGGAAGGGGGCTTTGCTTGGTTAAGCCCCAGTTTAGGAATTAAAATTGAATTTAAATGAAGTAAGGAATGCTAACATGTAACATAGATTAGATCTAAAATGAAGTGTATCTGTTAGAAATGGAAAAAGAAATATGTAAATAAGCAATACCAGGAAAGAATCTAAGTGAGTTAATGCATGAAAAGATATTACCATAAGATAGGAGAGAGAAAGCTTCAAGATCCAACACCATGAGACA
>MU225894.1:1312175-1330496 GCA_018584345.1 Thuja plicata
GTGCAAAATCAATTTAACGAGCAAGTCAGTTTAACAGAATGTTAAACAAGGATTAAGCGAGAAGCTTATAAAAGGTTTGAAACATCCTGAGGAGCGGTGGAAGACGGTTTCAAGTTTGGTGAAAAAATAGTATCCAACAAGTGTCGAGATTGTAGAAAGTCAGCCATGTGAGGCCTCCAAGCAGTATAATTGGAACTAGTGAGTTTAAAGTTTTCCATTAATGTTGTCATGTTACAATTAACTGAAATAATGTTAAATACAAGTTGCAAGATATAAAGAAGAATCCAAAAAACTAATTTAACGCGATTAGTAAATATTAGTATGCCAAAAATATTAAATGTTCAAAAAGGTTTAAATTTTTGTTAAAGTGATGTAACAAATTTTAATGACAATTAAATAATAAATTAACAATTGAATTAAGTTTATAATGACCAACTAGAAATGGGTTTCAGAGGAAATTGAGAAAATATTAAGTGAAAAAAGTATACTAGCTTAAACTTTTTTTGATAAATTTTTTTTAATTATTTAACATAATTTGTTAAAAAACAAGTTTGTTAATTTAAAAGATTAAACAAATATGATAAACAAAATGCATAAAGAATCAAAAGAAAAAAAGAATCAACTAAATATAAAGCTGAACAAACCTGCAAGAAAAAAAATGTTAGAAAATGATTAGCCTGCAAGTATTTAAAATATTGAAATGATGATAACTGTTATAATAAAAAGACAAGTCTGCAGCTTTATAATGGAAGAATTAAGAATGCTGACAGAGACAGAGATAAATAATAAAATCATGCCAAGAATAATCCTGAGATAATGACAGAGAAACACAGCAAAGAGCACTAAATGCTTAAGGAAATGGTGCACAAAGGATTCACCTAAATGTAGTGCTAAACATGTCAAGGCACATGAGGATCCAAGCAATATGGTGGTAAATGGGCATAAAAATGCAGTATCTCAATCATGTATAGGACTTATACATGAACAATCTGAGATCAGTGATATACAAATTCAAAATATAAATGTGCCATTGAATGTTCAAGGATCAAATAGGTATGTGCCTCTGAGATACAACAATATGATCAAACATACAGCTCTCGGGTGTCAAGCAGCAACAGTACCAGGAAATAATACAGTGAATATGGGCCTCGAGCATTTCAAATATGTTAACAGTATGCTCTACAACCACAAACTTTCACAGCTAAACAGTGGGACATGCATTAGAAAAGGACTAGCAAATGGTCATATATAATAAACATTTGAGCATCATAGTAACAATATCAAGAAAATAATGGTCCAGTTGATGGCATGGATACCAGTAAGCATTATGCCCTCGGTTAAAATGGAGATGCAGAATACAAAAAAGCCCAAGCATCGACCATGAACAATGCAATAGTATGAACATGGGCTGTATGCAATAATAATGAACAATGAATGATCAAAAGCATAGATTGGGCCTCTCAAAATACAATAAACAAAGCATGGTGCCATTAATAACAGTAGGCGTCTAGGGTGTTTTCACAAACAAACAAGAAAATTTACTTAACAGAGCAAGTGTACATGCATGCAATTAAATCAAGCTCGCGAGCACCATGAATTTAACAATATTAAAGATGTGATGCCTTGTCCCAAATGTTCACAGGACCAACAAATGGAGATGCCATATAAACACCGTGCCCTAGTCTCATACGGGCTAGGAAAAAAAAACAATGGGATGCATGGAAATGCCCTAGCTTGCGGGCTCTGTTTCAAATAAACCAGCGAATGCATTGGTACAGGTTCAGTACCATACACAAGGGCTGTGATTTCACAGGCCTTTAGCAAATACCATCATCAAATGGGGCCCTAACAAGTAGCTCACGGGCCACGACATGTGGAACAGATACATGAACCCAGTGCTTTAGGATTACAGAGAACAACGAGCTCAAACTCACAGGTCACTAAATGCAAAATGATGACAATCATATCCCAAGCAATGAATACCTTCAAGACATGGCATCCAATATGAAGATCACGAACCATCCTCGATCAATGATTTATAAACATCAAGGTCACAATGCTCACCATACCATCAGCAAAAAAATATGAATGGTGAACAGTAAGAGGATCCCACAACAGTGTTAGTAGGGCACAACATTATCAAATATGCAAAGTCTACACTATCAAATGTGCAAGCCGAACAGAGTACCAAGATGCAAAATTAAACAACTGTGATGCCCTGGTATGCTCTCAGGCTATGTGGTTAACAAAAACAATAGTGATCAATAACATCAATAGCAAATAGTGCCCTAGACAGCATTTAATCGAAATAACATAGTGTTGCCCTAAGATTTCATGATTCACGAGCTTCACCGTTTTGAGAAACTAAAACAAGTGCATTCACAATGCCCTACCCATGGGTCATTGGGCTCCCTCATGGAAATAACAAGGATCAGAGAAGGTGATGCCCTAATTTGTTCAGAAAATCAAATACAGGAAATACAGAGAAGTTTGAGCACTTAAGCCAGTAAAATAGAACAGTCACTTAACAGAACAGTCACTTAAAGACAAGGCTGCCAAGATGGAGGAGCTCTGTCTACACGATGATAAAGTTGATAAGAACATTTATATGCTGCAAAAAGATTAATGTTAAACAAGAGATATAAATTGATAGATCAATAAAGAAACCTGCAGATGGTCAGAGAGAAATAGCATGCAAGTATAGAGCCAAGATCGAGAAACCTGCACAAAACATAATAATGAATCCAATAGATAAAGATACTCTTACCTTTTTTAACGTGATCAAGAATGTTGATGCAATAGATTTGACTCCACACAAAACCAAAAAAATATCATGCATGAAAAAATGTTATGAAGATATTTTTTAAATCACCAATGAATGATTGAGGAATGAAGAAATGATGCTAATGGCCTTCTAAGAAACTCCTTTTCTTGGCCTCAATGGGGAAAGAAGCTTGATTTATGGAAGACACCTTGAATATTTGAAGACTTGAATGGTAGAATGCCACTTGAAATTGCACTTGGATGCTCAATACATTTTTTGATTGCTTTCTCAATAATGGATGTGTGCTCATACTGATGACATGTCTCCTCAAAAATGAAGGAAGAGGGAGATCCTTTTATAGTGCATCTCAAAACAGAATTACATAAGTCGACCATCGATCTAGAATCCTGATGATTGTGCCAGATAGGACCTAGGGCCCAATCTTGGATAAAAACCCAGGGGTAAATTTGAACTTCGACTACACCCCTGGGGGTGCAATCAAACTTTGAATGCACCCATCAAGAAAGTTTCTTTCTTGTGATTGGAGGGCATGTCTTATAATATTTGCGGGATGCAGAAGGTTAGTTGATTCCGATATCGGGAGAGAATTCCAAGATCATAAAAGGAAGGGGGAATTTCACAATTGGATTAAAATATGGGAGGATGTTTAGAAATAAAATCCTACCTTGATTTTGCAAAAATTAGAGAGGATTAGGAAAGAAACAAGGACCCATGTGTTAATCAAGTGTATATTTAAGTGCAATATGAAGCCCAATCAAATGAGCTACACTAAAGAGGGCCAAAAATGATCCCAAAATGAGAAAAATCAAGTACTTACTTTTTAGGATGATAAAATAACTTAATAATAAAATTTGGGAATAAAATTTAAAAATAGATTAGTTATGATGCCCCGCCCATGCCTTGAGTTCTTGTACAGGATAAAGATGGGAATGAGATGATACCTAGATAGTAGCTATGATAAGATTTATCATCTTCATGAGAGGGTATTATAGTTTTGTATGGTTCATGTCGAGGGTCTGGGGTCTAGAGTGACCAATCTAGGGTAACTCAACTAGGTGATGCTTAAGGGTTTGGGGTCCATAGAGACCAGTCCAGGGTAACTCAAGTAGATGACCATGTGATGACACTCCCATAGTATGTAGCCTAAGTCTCCTCTATACGTTTTACCTTTTCCTTTAGTGCTTGGTATTTGGTATTCATCTTTTGGTGTTTGGTTTTGGTATTTGTTGATATTTTGGGTATTTGTTATCTGTTCTTTATCATTATTTTGTGTACCCTTTTGTTGACCTATGATTTATAGTCTATCTCGATCATACCTATTTTACAACCTTTTAACCTTTGCATCCTTTTACCTTGTCATCAACCTATCTCGTGTTTTTGATTATTTATTTGAGTGGGGACTAATGTTTATCTCCTCAACACAGTGGGGTAGACCTCAGGGTTCCACGTGGTCAGGTGGTAGTGATTCTATTTACCATTGATATCTGACATTATTATTCATGTTCTTTGATGATTCTTGTTACTGTTACTATATTATTGTCTTCATTGGAGGCTTGCTCATTGTTCTTATAAGATGTATATTTTGTATCTTATTAGTGTATTTTGTATCTTATTAGTGTATTGATTATGACATCCATTCTGGAGATGTTATGTATTATGATTCATTATCGTATACCCTAGGACTTGTGTAGTGGCTAATTTTTTATTATGCACACCATGTTATATAAATTGTATCTTGGGTGATATTATATGAAATTATATCTTGTGGTTCAACTACAATATATTTGTATGTTAGTTTACTTGTTATTGTTATTAATAGATTAGTTAACTTAAAAGTAACTTTACGTTAGAACCCTTGGGATTGTTAACTATATTTATATACTTTGGTGTAATGTTTATCTTATGTTGTTCTTGCTTCCGCATTTATGTTGTTTAAAATTTTAGAAAAAAAATATTCCATCAACTTAGTATCACGTTTAGGTTAATTTATCTTGGGTTCCCTAGAAGGGCGTTACAATATCTCTCTCATCTTATCCGTATCTCCCTCCATCTATCATATTTTGTATTTTTATCTCTATTTATCTCTTCTTAGCTCCCTCTTACTTCCTCCTTTATCTATTTCTATGCATATCTTTCCATACCTCAATATTCGCACCTCTATCACTCTCTCTCCCTAGTCTCCATCTCTTTTACTATCCCTTCGTATCTCTCTATATTACTCCATGTCTATATCTCTCAATCTCTAAATATTGATTTAGCTTCTTCCTCGTTATACTCTATCCCTATTTCCTATATGTCTTCCACTCTTCCCTCTCTTCTCTCATCCCCTCTCTTCTCCCCCTCTCTAGCTATCTCTCCCCCTCCACCCTCATCTTCTCTCCTATCCCATTCTACCTATCTCACTTACTCTTCCTCCCTCTCCATCTTCTTGTTAGAATGAATTTAGAGTAACTGAGAGGGGCAGGGGGGGAATCAGTTACCCTCGGGTCTAGATGTACCAATTGAAACTTTATAGCACTTTAAACAACTCAGATCTACTTGGCAGCAATAGCATAAGTCAACAACATAAATATGCAGTTTACTGTTCAAAAGTAATTAGCTTGTAGAAACTTAACAGTAAAACACAACATAAACATTCACACAAGTTGACACCAGTATTTAACGTGGAAACCCAAATTGGGAAAAACCACCAGTAACATGCTACCAAGTTTTCACTCTTCTGAAGTGAGCTCTACTAGGAGCCAACCCTGTTAAAGGTTACAAAACACATTGCTAAATGTGACCTGGTTAAAGGATTTAATAACCCTGTTAGGAGTGTCCTTGTTAGAGGTCTTTGAACATTCCACTTGAATGTCACCTTGCTCAAAGGATTTATACAATGACTATTAAGTCAACCTGGTTAAAGGATTTTGACTGATACAATGGTTAGAAAGTAATCAATAGGTGTGATCTGATACATACAACTTACTTTGCGAATCCAAATCCAATTCAAATCTTATGCTAATACACTGAGTGGCCTCCATTCTCATTTCAATCTTTAGATCTGCTTGGAAATCCATCAAGCAATCACTTTCGCAAGTCTCTGCTTCTTTGTTCAACCTTCTTTTCTATATCATGTCAATCAGTCAATTAACCATGCAATTCTCTTGCATACAATTTTCACATACATACATCTTCTTGAATAACCCCTTGAAGTTATCTTATACCTCTTCATCTAGGTAAAATAAATCTTTGTCGTTTAATCAGGATCGTAGATCTTAGGTTAGGTCAGATCGAACGGATCTTTCCATCATTTATATTTAATTTACTTCTCCAAAGTAACCATGCATTAATTACGGTTACCCATGCATTTAAATAATGTGGACCAATCATCCTTATGCTTAATTAACTTTACATGCCCCAATAAATTCAATTATGTCGACCAAAGATCTCAAATCTCAATAATTACCAAAATACTATTGCTTGGCCAACACTATGTTCTTCCACTCGGTCATCACTATTTTCCTTGGCAATTTACTGGCACTCGGTTGACACTAAGAAATTATGCTTGATATACACTAGTGCTCGGTCAACACAAACTTTTCTCAGCATATATTGTTCCCAGTAAATCGACATCTTGACTTAGTGTTATGGATAAACAACACATTACTTTACCAATGTGCCAATTGATCAAGTACCCTTGTAATTTCTCATAACTCAACCATTTCACGCGGTCTTCTTGTTGTTCTTGCCTTCAAATCTTCTTCAAAAATCAATAGATATGGTACTCAAATATATAGCAATAGTCTCACCAGTTAAGGTTTGACATACATGACAAAACAATAATTGTTTACATTATAGCTTTCCAACAACTTCCCTCTTTGGCATTGATGGAAACACTAAACAATAAATAAATAATTTTACAAACATAGTTACCATACAATCCAAAAAGTCTGCCTGTGTTCCTTGATATGAACAAACATTCATTAATGTCTTTAGCTTCATTCTAATTCTCAACTTGTAATACATTTCTCCCTCTGTGTCTATAATCACACTGAAATCTTTCTATTTCTGCTCATCTGTAGACTCTATCTTTCAGTAAAATCTCCCTTTTTCTCTAAGTATAGTAAATTCTCCCTCTTTCAGTAAACTCTGTCTCTTTGACAACAATGCCAAAGATGTTGACATATTTATCATGCAGATTCTTCTGTTCTAACTCAGTATCATCTTGCTTATGACTGATCCTCTTTTCTGTCCTTGTCTTTCTTTCACAGCTTTAGGCAGCATCCTAAAGTGTGACTTCCTGTGCATCAATGTGTCAAATATTCTGAAGATAACATTTGATGCAATAGTTCCATTCTGAACTAATTATCCTTAGTTAGTGGAATAACCCCTAATTTACCTCGCAGATACTCATGAGCATACTTGGGTAGTGCTTTTGTAAATATGTCTGCTAGTTGTTCCTTAGTATGCACATATTCTAGTCTCACTTCCTTGTTTTGAACTAGCTCCCTCAAGTAATGATACTGGATAGTTATATGCTTTGTCTTAGAGTGTATCACCGGGTTCTTAGAAATATTAATGGCACTCGTGTTATCACAATATATAAAAACTAGTTCTGTGATCTCTTCTTTCATACCTTTCAGTAGTATATTCAACCACACAATATTAGAGTAGTTAACTATTGCTGCCACATACTCAACTTCAGCTATAGATTGTGAGGTGCAATTCTATTTCTTGCTTGTCCATGAAACTAATCTCTTTCCTATAAGAAATGTGCCACCTGTGGTGATTTTTTTGTCGTCCACATTTCCATCCCAATCAGAGTCAGTGTAAAATCTGAGCTCAAACTTATCATTCTTTTTTTAATACTGACCATATTCATCTGTTCCTTTCAAATATCTCAGAATTCTTTTTACTGCCATCATATGAGTTTCCTTGGGATTGGCAAAAAATCTTGCAACAATTCCAACAGCCAGAGCAATATAAGGTCTGTTGTGTACAACATATTACAGCTTTCCAATCATTGACCTGTAAAGAGTTTGATTCACTTCTTTTGTATCATCATTTTTGTTAACTTCTGTCTAGTAGCCATGGGTGTACTCACTGGTTTTGATTCTTCCATTCCAAAATTTTTTAGTATCTCCTTGACATATTTTGATTGAGTAATATAGATACCATTCTTCATTTGATATATTTGCAAGCCAACAAAGAATTTGATTTCACCAAACATAGACATCTCAAATTTAGTTTGCATCTCTTTTGCAAATGTTTGGCATAACACATCTTTTCCACCAAATATAATGTCATCAACAAAAATTTCAGCTAATAAAGTACCTTTATTTTGTTCTGTCTTCAAATACAGATTGTTGTTGTCATTGGTTCTTGCAAATCAAATCTTTATCAAGTAATTGTGCAATCTCTCATACCATGCTCTTGGTGCTTGCTTCAGTCCATATAACTTGCCTTATGTAATCTGCAAACCATGTTCCTCTTGCTTGGTTCAACAAATCCATCAACTTGTTTAATGTACACTTCTTCTTCTAATATTCCATTTATAAATGTTGACTTTACATCCATCTGATAAACTTTAAAACCTTTGTAGGTTGCATATGCAAGTAAGGTTCTGACTCCTTCCAATCTTGCAACTGGGGCGAATGTTTCTCCATAATCAATTCCTTCCTCTTGTACATAACACTTGCATATCAATCTAGCTTTATTCTTTGTTACTTCTCCATGTTCATTCAACTTATTTTTTAATACCCATTTAGTACCAATTACATTTTTGTCATTCGGCCTAGGTACAAGTGTCCAAGTATTATTCTTCTCAATCTGTTCAATCTCTTCATTCATGGCTTGTATCCAGCCTTCATTTTCTAAGGCATATTTTATTATTTTAGGCTCAAAATCACATAACAAGTATGTACCATCTCTCACCTTACTTCTTGTCATAACTGCAAAATCCTTTGATCCTATGATTTGATCAGGTTTGTGGTGCCTCCTTACAAACTTTGCTAGAGTAGGTTCTTGCTTTGCTTCAGATTCATTGTTCTCATTCAATTCAGGTTGATTTTGTATCTCGGCATCTTCATCAGATAGCTTGGCGATTGCCTCCTATTGTTTGGCAACCTCATTCTTAGGTTCAGGTAATACATTAGAATCTTCCTCATCCAGATAAACAAATGATTTGTAACTTTCAAGTTCATGTGTGCGTTCTTCTTCATTTGTTTCTACATATTCATCAATTCTAACATTTGCACTTTCCACAATTTTGTTAGTGTTAGAATTCAAATACTTATATGCTTTACTTTTAGTTGAATATCCAAGAAATATGCCTTCCTCACCTTTAGCATCAAGTTTTCCATTTTTGTTATCCTTCAGTATAAAACATTTGCTTCCAAAAACTTTGAAATATCTTACATTGGGTGCATATCCATACCATAACTCATAAGGTGAAGCATTAGTACCTTTCTTGACTTGTACTCTATTCAAGGTATAGAATTTTGTACTTACAACTTCTCTCCAATATTTATGTGCAACATTTTTCTCCATCATTAGTGTTCTGGCACAATCCATGATAGATCTATTTCTTCTTTCAGCAATACCATTCTGTGGTGGTGTCCTAGGTGTGGACATCTGTCTTTTTATACCTCAGTCATTGCAAAACATTTTAAACTCGTTAGAAATAAACTTGCCTCCTTGGTCAGATCTCAAACATTTCAGACGTTTTCCTATCTCCTTTTCAACTTTTGCCAAGTACCACTTAAATAACTGGAATGCATCAGATTTTTCCTTAAGAAACATAACAGTCATCATTCTAGAGTAATCATAAAAATATATAATAAAATATATATCTCCATAGTAACTTTTCTCACTAATGTGACCACAAAGGTCAGTATGAACCAATTCCAGAATTTCCTCAGACGTATGAGTCTTGATTTTGAAACTAGATTTAGTCATTTTTACCAATTGACATTGCTTACACATTGTATTTTTAGGTTTCTTTAACTTAGGCAGACCTCTAACCTTTTTCAATTTGCTTATGCTTACCAAGTTATCAAAGTTTACATGGCACAACCTTTTATGCCATAACCAAACATCATTATATTGTGCAAACAAGCATGTCTCATCAACTAAGTCAAGATAGAACAAGTTAGCTTTTGTTTGCTCTCCAATTCCAACTAGTTCTCCAGTGGCATCATAGATCTTTGCCTTCTTGTGATGGAATTCAACTCTGTAACCAGAAGTATTCAGCTGTGCAACACTCAATAAATTATAGTTAAGATCATCAACCCAATATACATTGTCACATCTGATTTTGTCAGTCAAGTTAATTGAACCTTTCTCTTTAACAAGACATGGTGCATCATTACCAAATTTAACATAACTATCATTGCACTGATCTAAGGTTTCAAATTTATCCTTGTCACCAGTCATGTGATGTGAACAACCACTATCAATAATCCAATGGTCACCTTTACTCATATAAGAAATTAGTACAGTTTTCTCATCATCATCAGAATCGTCTTTCATAGCAACATACACAACTTTTATATTATTTTCATCAGAATTATCAGTTCCACTGTTAGAAGCTTCTTCGGCTATATAGAAAGATTTCTTACCTTTGTCTTTGTAATCCTTATACTTTCTGAAGTCTTGGTCATCCTTCTATCTTTGTACTTGTTGTCCCTTCTTTCATCTTTGTCATTCTTATCAGGACATCTAGCAGCAACATGACCAACTTTTTTACATGAAAAACAAATGATAGGAAGTTTACCTTTGAATTTTCCTTTTAATCTAGATAGTCTTCTTGCCACAAGTGCCTCAAGTTCTTCCAGATCATCATCTGTATTGTCGCTGTCACTGTTTACACATTTCTTTCCTTTCTTTGATTTGTTAAGGACCAACTGGGATCTGAATGTAGAATCAATAGCTTGTGGAGTGTAGTTATCAAAATTTGACATCTCAAATGTAGTAAATTTGCCTACCAGAACTTCTAAAGTCAAATTGTTATTATGAGTACATCTTAATTCTTGAATTGTAGAGACTCTAATAGCATATATAGGAAGAAGAGTTCTCAGTACCTTGCTCATAATGGTGTTATCATCAATAGTTCCATTAGCTCCTCTAATAGCATTCACAACTTCTTTTATCCTACCACAACATTGAACTATATTTTCTCCTTCTTGCATTTTCATTTCATCAAACTTACCTCTTAAACTTTCAGATTTTTCTCTCAACACATTTGTATCTCCTCCATAGATGGTTTGTAGGGTATACCACATTTTCTTTGCATTTGTATAGTTCTTTATGTCTTCAAATTCAGGATAGATCAGGGATGATGCAATCTCCAACATTGCTTGATTGTGTTCCTGCTTTTCTCTTAACTATTCAGCAGT
The DNA here is from genome assembly GCA_018584345.1 of Thuja plicata. Lineage (NCBI taxonomy): Eukaryota > Viridiplantae > Streptophyta > Pinopsida > Cupressales > Cupressaceae > Thuja > Thuja plicata. The sequence continues at coordinate 1,323,339 of MU225894.1, forward strand.
GAGAGGTGTTGTTGGGACTACATAATCAGGTTCAATATAGCACATAGTAGCATCACCAATAGCAGCTAGATGCAATTTCATCAAACTCTGCCATGCAGAGAAGTTATCTTTGTTCAACTTTGGTACCTCCTTTTTATACATCTTGATCTTTTTCTCCAAGTACCTTCAATCTGTTTTCAAGAGACCAAAGCTCTGATACCAATTGTTAGAATGAATTTAGAATAAATGAGAGGGGGGTGAATCAGTTATCCTCAGGTCTAGATGTACCAATTAAAACTTTATAGAACTTTATACAACTCAGATCTACTTGGCAGCAATATCATAAGTCAACAACATAAATATGCAGTTTACTCTTCAAAAGTAACCAGCTTGTAGAAACTTAATAGTAAAACACAACATAAACATTCACAAAAGTTGACACTAGTATTTAACGTGGAAACCCAAATTGGGAAAAACCACCAGTAACATGCTACCAAGTTTTCACTCTTCTGAAGTGAGCTATGCTAGGATCCAACCCTGCTAAAGGTTACAAAAAACATTGCTAAATGTGACCTGGTTAAAGGATTTAATCACCCTATCAAGAGTGACCTTGTTAGAGGTCTTAGAACATTCCACCTGAATGTCACCTTGCTCAAAGGATTTATACAATGACTGTTAGGTCAACCTAGTTGAAGGATTTTGACTGATACAATGGTTAGAAAGTAATCAGCAGGTGTGATCTGATACATACAACTTACTTTGAAAATCCAAATCCAATTCAGCTCTAATGCTTATTCACTGAGTGGCCTCCATTCTCATTTAAATCTTCAGATCTACTTGGAAATCCATCAAGCAATCACTTTCGCAACTCTCTGCTTCTCTGTTCAACCTTCTTTGCTAGATCATGCCAATCAGTCAATTAACCATGCAATTCTCTTGCATACACTTGTCACATACATACATCTTCTTGAATAACCCCTTGAATTTATCTTATACCTCTTCATCTAGGAAAAATAAATCTTTTCCACTTAAACAAGATCGTAGATCTTAGGTAAGGTTAGATCCAATGGATCTTTCCATTATTTATATTTAATTTACTTCTCCAAAGTAATCGTGCATTAATTATGATTACCCATGCATTTAAATAATGTGGACCAATCATGCTTATCCTTTATTAACTTTACATATCCCAATAAATTCAATTATGTCGGCTAGAGATCTCAAATCTCAACAATTACCAAAATACTGTTGCTCGGCCAACACTGTGTTCTTCCACTCGATCATCACTATTTTCCTCGGCAATTTACTAGCACTCGGTTGACACTAAGAAATTATGCTTGACATACACTGGTGCGCGGTCGACACAAACTTTTCTTAGCATATACTGTTCCTAGTAAACTGACGTCTTGACTTAGTGTTATGGATAAATAACACATTACTTTGCCAATGTGCCAACTAATCAAGTACCCTTGCAATTTATCACAACTCAACCATTCCACTCGATCTTCTTGTTATCCTTGCCTTCAAATCTTCTTCAACAATCAATAGATATGGTACTCAAACAGATAGCAATAGTCTCACCAGTTAAGGTTTGACATCAATGACAAAAAAATAAATGTTTATATTGTAGCTTTCCAACACTCCCTTCTCTCCATCTCTCCCTCTTGCACTTCCTCCTTACCCCCTAACCATCTCCCAACATTCAACTCACATTCTCACTCTCTTCTCATATATTTCTATCTATCCTTTTCTCTTTCTTCATATCTCTATCTCTCCCTCATTCACTATACCTGTCTCTATTAATAATCAAATATCTATTTATAAAAATAATTCCTAGTCAGTTTTTATAATATAAATTACAAAATTTAGTATCTACCCAAGAACATATATTTTGGCAGTTGACACACATATGATTAATGGGATGGGCTGAGCCAAATGGTGCATCTGGTGTTGAGACAAGTGGTGCATGTGTTGATCCATCCTTTGGTTCGAGATGTTGCACTAATTGTGTGTCATGCTGAATGATGATATCAGTTAATGATGTAGCCACTTGAAAAGTTTGTAACTTAATAAAATCCTTCAAGGCTATTGGTACTGTGATGTAAACCACGAGTTTAGTAGATAGAGAAATCCTTTTTTGGGGGTCTACCACCCTCTGATCTCCTGGTCTATCCTATGCAACACCTCTCCCTCTACCTTGGAACTCCTGCATATCAAAGTAGTTAGGCTTCAAGCCGAGGATAAACTCACAATATAACATTCTCAAAAAATATAGAGTTACCTCATAATTATTACAAGGCAGTAGGTCAAAGACTATATACCACCTATCCCGAAAAGCATTTCTCATCCCAGTGTGATTACACCAATGTATAGGAAACCTCTTCAAATCATGAGGTAAGGTCTCAATAGTTTTAGGTTCGGTGAAAAGAGAACATATATCATCTTTACTTATGGATTTTATTTTCACCCCACCATATGACAACCCATTAGAATATATTGCATGCCATCTATCCCTATATGTGCCCCATTTAGTAACTTGTCTAGATACCTCCTTGCCACCATTTGCCATTGATTCTAGGGTTTTGACAAGGGATAAATGATGCTCATGATTAGATGACCTCAACCTATTCACTATTTGAGAAATTTGAGAAGTATTATGTAATAGGGAATTTAGAAGATCCTCCTGTGTGGCCTGTACAATTTCTACTAGAGGAGGTAGAGGGTTTTGGGGTGGTGGTTGTTGTTGTTGAGGAACAGTATTTTGAGGGTTTTCCTATTGAGGAGAAACATTTTGAGGATTTTCTTGTTCTTGAGGGACAACCTTTTGAGGGTTTGGTGGTGGTTGTTGTTCAGGAGTAGGTTGTTTTTGTTGTCTATTTTGTCGTCAGACCATGTTTCGAGAATCTGGCATGAAATTAATAAAAAAAATAAAATCAATTCCAAAAACCCTATTACAATTCAATTTCAAACAAAATAAATAATAAACAAATAAATTTCTTACCTCTTCAATGATGTGGCATTGTTGAAAACACTAGGAAAATGAAAAATGAGGTAAAACACGATCGGGTTATAATTAATTTGGCTTCCTTTCACAGCTAAGACACCATTTTTCTCATAGTGAAATGAGGTTTGACCGCGAGCAAGAAAGGAATTTAAGTTTTACAAAGCTCGATCAAGTTTTGTAAAACTAAAAGTTGGTTTTACTTCTTCAAAACCCGATTTGGTTTTGTAAAGCTAAAGTATAGGTTTTACTTCTTTAAAACCCGATCGAGTTTTACAGAAGTTAGGTTCGGTATTCACCGAGCCATAACCTGATCCGGTTATTTCAAGTTTTAAATAAACTAATTGGGTTATTGATATTTTGAATTTTTTTGACACGATGGCCACTTGTTTGCACACCATCTTTGTGCATTGTCCCTTATATGGCGTGTTTATAACTACAAAATTCTAATAGTTCAACTTGAGGTATTTGGCAAGAGAGTTGATTGATAACAATCAAATTGTAGGAAAGTCAACTTCAAGAGAGTAAAAATTAAAGTTTGAATTTGTCAAGCTATGCAACAACATCACCTAGTCCTTGGGACATGATCATGTATGTGGACTAATATAATGGTATGTATTGTATGGGATCTTATTGACCCTGACTAAGGCAATGTGTAAATCAATTCTTGAGTGATATATTTAGGAACAAGGTTAATCTATGTGCCAACAAAGAAAAGTTAAGTTTGATAATAGATTAATAATAGCACCAAAAGTGAGTTGTTAAAGTGTAGGGTGTCTTCTATCCCTTAGACAAATACAATACTTTCAATTTATTGAAAATTAGCTTAAAATTTCCCCTTTCATGAAATAATTCTAAAAATCAATAATTTAGATTTTACTATTAAATTGATGAGGACTATCATATGTCAAATTATGGTATGCATTAGAAAAGCATCTTTTCTAATGGAAGGGACACAATTTATAAATAATTCATGGTTAACACAATCTATAGTAGCTCCACATTGACTATTAAGCATACCTATTTAAAACTCATGAATGTATTTATAGAGATGAACAATGCATACTTTATATTTTCCACTCCATTTCCACTTCATGTAGTGCATGCCCTTTCAAACATGTCATAAGTGATATTTGTAAGCCATTTTGGACACTAACCTTCCCCTTTGACCATTATATGCACTTAAAAATTAGACCCATGTCACTTTTTCATCCTCTCATATCTTGGTTCAAACTACTCAACAACTTTGGACACTAGCATGTCATGGTATTGTCCCTAAATTCAAATGACATTTTCCTATCCAAACATTTATTAATCTTCTTTCATAAATCCTATTTTGACTTCCCAATGTCTAGAGATAGGTAAAAAGAGTTAAAACGGAAGAACAAAAAAAAGAAAAATAAAAATCACCATTGAAAAAGGAACACTTGAGCCACTCATTACATACACCTCTAGTGACTCCACAAGCACATTAAATATATAAATCCACTATTGGAGCTATTCTAAAACATTCATTATTGAACGCAACACCATATCTCTTACACACCTATAACCCACACACCCCAAAATGTATAAATCTTGAACTATTGACTCAACCTTTGGATCTAACTAAGGAAAATCTAGAAGTAATCCTTGGGAACCCATTTTTAGCATATTGAAGTAGGCGGTAGGTTTGAAACATTTCATATAGGGACAAAACCTCCTGTGCATATACACAAATGCATTTAGTGGACAAGAACACACTATATAGGAAAATAGTTGTACCATTTAAGATATCAACACATGTTTTAAGACATCACTAGCAAATTTAATATAGAAACCTTCCAAACCATGTTTTCAATAGTTTGAGACCTCCTTCACTAAACTTACAATCATCTTCAACAATCACAACTACACTAAACTTACAATCATCTTCAACAATCACAACTACTAGATCAAATATGTTTCTTTATGTAGACACTAAAAAATGGTCCACGCATATGAACCCCCCTTTTTAACATGTCTTCTATATTGTGTGTTTGATCTTTATCATTCACGGATTTCATGTCATTCCTCATTAATTAAACATTGACATTTATTTAATTAATCACTAACATTTCTCTTTAATTCTTATCAACCTATTGATTTAACCTAATTAACCATGTTCAAAACCAATGATTTCTTATCAAATTCAATCCTTTGTCATATCAATATCATCAAAATCGATCAAAATTGAATTTGCCCTCTTTAGGGGTAAACAACCATTAATTTACCCTAAACCCTAGTCTCGATAAATAAATATAATATATTTATCCCTTTTCCCTAAGTATCACAATTAATTAATTCTACATTAATTAATTGGCTAATTTATATTTTACATGGAATTTTACAATTTCATAAATCCTAATTACTAATTTGCGAGGATAAATGAATTTTCAAATTTAAATATTCCCTCACTTTTTCACAGGGGATTCAATCCTTATTAATTAGCTTCCACTTCCTCTTTTCTAGCCTCCATCTCTTACACCTTCCCTTCCCATTTTCACACTAATTTAGCCCCTTTCCCTTCCAAACTCCCCTTTGATTTATGCATACTAAAATGTACTTCAAATCTTTTCATAAACTATGACACATTCCCAATTCTCAAATTGCTAATTTGGTGATTTTCCCCCAGTCTCTATAAATTGGGCTCAATTTCTCTCAATCCATTAACCACTCTCTTTCAAATTTTATCGTCATTATCGTCATTTTTCTTTTATTGAACGCATATTGTCATTATGGGAGCTACATCACGTCTTTTGAGAAATAAGAAAGGTATTGGAGCATGTTGAAGGGAGTTGTTGAATTTGTTTTCATCTTTTATGTTTCTCCTTCATGGCTTTAATGTTAGGATAGGTTGATTATTTGTACGCTTTTAGAGTTTATTGGGCGCTCTAGCATGCACATGTTCCTTTTTCCTGCCCTACACTTTTACCCGAACTTATTTCTTTTCCTATTTTTAAAAAAAATTTGATTAAGAAACAAAATACAATGTTACAACAATGACATCAACAAAAGAGTTGGATCAACATGATTACAACAATACAACAACAACATCAACAAAATAGTTGTAACAACATCGTTACAACAATATAATAACAACGACATCAATAGAACAAATGTAACAACATTGTTACAACAATATTACAAAGAGAACATCATTCTAACTCTAGATAATCAAGACATCATTGCCATATCACAACTCTAAAATTAGACATAATTTAATCGCAACTATAATCATTACAAACACAATAGAAATATCAATGAGATTGTGAGAAGGAAGCAACTTAAAATATAGTTATTTTCTTAATTTGAACGCAACTTCAATTCTTTACCTCTTATAAAATCTAAAAATATATCTAAAATTATATATATTTAATAAGACCAAATTTAACAAAAAAAAAAACACATTAGTTATTAAATTCAATCCATATCCTTATAATTACGCCGTAGGCATTTCTATTTGAGAAAGCCCCGGCTGATTTCAGCGATGGATGGTTGGAAGTGGCCGAGAGCCCAATGACTACCATTGGGAGCTTCTCGGCCGTCCATCCTTTATTCCCTTATATGAGATGTATGAAGCTTATTTCTCAATCGACAGTTGTAATCGTTTGATAGCCGTTGACCACCGTCCAAGTCATTTAAGCCGTTAGATTTTGCTTTTTACTCCACCACTTGCTGATTTCGAGCCTATCTCCGAACAAACTTCAACTTGCTTGCACCCAGACGGCGCGATCGGTGCCCCATGCCCTCATAGGGGATTTTCTAGCAGCTAAACACCGAGGCTTTTGCTGGTAACCATTTTCTGTGCAGCGGCATATTGGCGACCCCTTGTTTAAATATGACATTCTTCTGAACCCCTGGCTCTCCCGGGGATTCGAACCAGATGCATGCTAGAGAAAAACTGGGGGCAATTGTATTGGTTATGGGAGGAGGATTTGCAGTGTCTTTGTTCAGTTTTATTGTGGGCGGCCATTGTTTTTACAAGCGCTACAAAGCAGGGAAATATAGATATAGTGCTAGAGAGAGGCAAGGTGTAGTACAGGATGAGGAGGGGCCAGGTCCAGGGCAGGCAGCATGAAAGATGATTTCTTTTAGATGCCTTAGCTTCACTGTAGACGATGTTTTGAAGGCCACTAAGAGCTCCAATGTAATTGGAG
>MU225894.1:1338192-1350554 GCA_018584345.1 Thuja plicata
GTAATATTAAGTTATAACATCTACTAACGTGTCTTGGATTCAACCAAATTGTCACTACATTTTCTCATGGTTTTACGACCCATTGTTTAAGGAACATAAATCCCCAAATCGATAATAACCCCTCAAATTCCACTCCTTAACTCTATGGCATTCCCATTGCACACTAAGGTGCGATTGCTAGTTATTTACTATAGTTGGAATCAAACCTAGCCAACTATTTTGATCTTGTTGTAATGAATCTTTCGAATTTATTTAGGCGGTTTTTTGACTTTTCAAAACAAAATAAACTTTTAAGTTGAAAATTAGAAATTGAGAAACAAAACATCATTTTGCTTTGAAAGACACATAGAATGGGCCCCACTTAGTGCGTTGCAGGCGTGTTTTTGCCTTTTTAAATCATTTGTAGCCAGTTGTTGTTGCTTCATCGGTTTCCCTGTTGTTTCCGGGCATGAACATAGATGCAAGTGGGTCATTTCGTTACAATATCTTTAGATCCACAGGGTTAATAAATAAGCAATGACCTACTGTGTTTAGGATCGTTGTTTTGCCCGTTGAATTCTGTGACCACACCCTTGCGTGACAGAAACCCTGGTTCTCAATAGATCAAATTCAAGCGCTTTCTTGATCCCCAAGTGATGGACTCAAGAGGCTTATTTTCATTTTCTCCTACCATCTTCTCTTTTTGGATTCAAATCCTTGTATTTTCAAAGAGAGATGCAGAGTACCCTTTATGTTTAAGTGGGTTGGCTTCCAAAGTCAAGAGTATGCCTGTGTTTTATGACGTGACGCCATTCGATCTCAGCTGCCGATTGCAGATAGTGTTTACATCCAGCCCATCATGGTGCAGAGGGTACGAGGATCTGGTTGAGAACTTTCTCAAATAGTGTACTGGTTTACCTCTGTCTCTCAATATAAAATGTCATAGTGGTAGGATAATGAAAAGATGTGGAGCTGAGAAAACACTTCTGGTTTGCAAAGATAAATGCTTTGTTGAAGTTAACAATGAATAAAAATAGATCTTCAGTGGCATTCTATGTTTTGTAGCTAGAAGGATGTGGAAGCAATCGAGATGAAGCACCCAACATACAGTTCAAATGTTACAAGATAAGTGCCTGGTTGAACTGTAAGGATGGGTGTGTACAGCTAAATGTCTTGTTGAAGAAGATAAGTATCTTGTTGAATCTTCATGGATATTGCTTGTTTTTTTAAAACAAGTAAAATAATTTTCATGGATATTGCATGTTTTTAAAACAAGATACGTGTTGTCTTCAATAAGGTTGAAGTGTAAAGCAAGCAAATCTAATCTTCATAGATATTGCATGCTTTTTTATTGCAAACAAGATAAATATCTTGTTGATTGTAAAGTGAGCAAATCTAATCTTCATGAATATTGTATCTTTTTAAATTAAAATCTTAAAAACCTGATGATGAGAGGAAGTTTCATGTATATCACTGGTTTTTATTAAGGGTTGGCTGTTTCATATTTCTAATAAAAAATGAATGGTTATAAGAGGAATTTTTATGGATATTGCATGTCATTGTCACGCAATAGATATTGCATAATTTGTAAGGCAGATTTTGCATGTTTTCAATTAGAGAATGAAGGGCCTGGTTGTGAGATGAATCTTCGTGGATAATGCATTTTTTATTATTAAGGAATGAAGAGCTTAATGGTTTTGGACACTTTACACCACAAGTGTTGTGCTTAACTGGGACCAAGTACAACAGATCTTCATGGATATTTTTTGTTATTTAAATGAATGAGAGAACTTGAGAGTATGACTGTAATGAAATGTGAAGAAGCATGCCTTTATTCTTCTCTTCCATATAATGAATGAATATTTTGAAGCATGCTTTTATTCTTTCCTCAATATAACGAAGGAATCTTTTTGAAGCATGTCTTTATTCCTCTGATCCGTATTATGATATTCAAAATTTTACAATTTACTGGAAGTTTATTTTTTAGCTTGAATCATTTTTTTCTATTGCAGCAAAAATTAGACACTCGCCAACACCAATGGCCTTTAGTTTGAGGCATTTGACTCAATAATAGATGCTTGGAGAGATTGTGGCGTAATGATGCAAATGTATTTTGTTCTTCCTTACAGAAACTTAAGTCTCCCTAAACTCAAGGAGGGAGTTTATGCTATGCAGTTTGGTATATTAGCTTGGTTAAGAATGTTAATCATTTTGGTATTTTGTTGAGGTCACTTAGAAATAATTAGTATTAAGTGGATTACCGATGAAGGGGCAAATTTGGCATAATCTTCTTCTTTTTAAGCTATGTCTGCAGTAGTGACATCGACCTTTAATTTTTGGCAGGGATCCTCTATATTTAGGAGGCTCTGGGTTTGCTCCCACTAAAGTCCAAATGTTTTTTTGTCAATTTTCCCCTCTTTGATTGAAGCAGCTAGTATAAGTTGGTAACCACTGCTGTTTTTAGGAATCAGCTCTTTTATAAGGATCATGCCATGCTCAAGTTAAAAAAGGCAGAGCTGAAAAGTATCAAGGGGAGTCGAGTAGGTTTTCTGGGTTTGAGAAGAGTATTGGTGTTAGTTATTACATTTTGTTTTTCTAGTTTTATCTTGATCGCAGTAGATGTGTGTGGTTTCTTATACTCAGTTATGTGATAGTTTGTTGCCGTGTCTCTGAGTTTATGATCATGTAATGGTGATTTTCTGTAATAAACATTTGCTAATTTTTATTACAAATCTCAATTCTTATCTGCAATCTGGTTTTGTTTTCATCTGAGTTCCTTAAGCTTCTATAGTCAACCACCCTTCTTTGGGTCCTTGACTGCTGGTCTGCATCAAAAGTGGTATCAGGGCAAAGGTATGGGAAGTTTTGCTAAGTGTTTGAAGAAATAGTAGATATAAATGGATTTCAGGTGGGGTACTGGTAGATGGTGTGGAAGAGTTGAAGCATCAAATTCTGTAGAATTAGCTCAAGGAATGAGGGAGGTTCTAGCATGGTTAGCTGCAATAGAGACTGCCCGAAGGAGTGGACTTCATCTTGAAGATGTAAGTGATAAAGAGGGATAAGTGACTCAAGAAACTCAAGGCCAAAAAGAAGAAGTATAAGCCGTGAGGGAGATTGGGAATACACATAAGTTAGATACACTCTGTTACAATGGAAGCTTGAATGGCGAGGAACTCATAGACTGGATTACAGAGATGGAAAGTTATTCTGATTATGAATCGACAAAAGAATCCAAGAAGGTAAAACATAGCCTAGAAAAGGTCATGCAGCCAATGGTGGGATATGTACAAATTGAAAGGCAGAGGAAAGGGAAGAAAATTATTAAAAACTGGAATAAGATGGTGCCAAAACAAAAGGCCAATTTCCTACCTTCAGATTTTTAGGTGAGTCTATTCTAGAAATTACAGAATTTGAGGCAAAATGAAATGGATGTAAAGAAGTGCATTGAAGAGTTCCATAAACTCACCATAAGAACTCGACACATAGAAGGTGATCTAGAAAAGATGGCAAGGTATGTAAATGGACTGCGATTAAATGTCCAAGACGAAATTAGTTTGTTGAACTTTAAAAGTATAGAAGAAGCTTATCAATGTGCCTTAAGGGTAGAAGAGAAATTGTCCAGAAGACAATCAGCTAGCTCTAGAGGAAGAGGAAGATTATCAAGAGAGAGGGTTTGATTCATTGAAGATAAGAGACAACTGAATAATGAAAGTAATTCAAGCACTTCTTGCAATGAATAACATACTCCATATATTAGCAGTAGAGGAAGTATGTTCAGTGGAAGATGAGTTTTTGGGAGAGGAAGAGGAAGGAGTTTCACCTCTTATTGATGTGGAGAGGAAGGTCATAGAGCTTGTGAATGTCCTCGAGAATCATTTGATTATGGAAGTAACCATGTTGCTAAGGCTAATGAAGTATCACCATCACAATATATAGTAGAACCCAAACATGGAGAAACCCCCACGCTAAAAAGAATACTGATGAAGACAAAGAAGGAAGAACTTGAACCAACACAAAGAAGAAATTTTTTTCGAACTATTTGTAAGTCTCAAGTTAAGTGTTGTATAGTTGTGGTGGATAGTGGAAGCACTAACAATTTGGAATCTACAAATACGGTAGAAAAGTTAAGTTTATAGAGACCCAAACATCCAAGGCACCACAAGGTATCATGGTTTTAGAAAGAGCACCAATTAATGGTAAATGAACAATGTTCAGTTAATTTTCATATTGGAACTTATTAAGATGAAATCGTGTGTGATATAATGCTTATGGATGCATGCTACATTTCACTTGGAAGACCATGGCAATATGATAGGAAAGCTATTCATGGCAGTGAGGACACTTTATCATCACCAAGGATGGAAATGAGTATATCTTACAACCACTAAAGGGTAGAGAGGAAGAAGCAAGCAAAGGACACACAGTATGTCTTATTCCAAGGAAGCAATTTTTAAATGAAAGAAAGGATGAAAAGGTTTTTTCTATTGCTTCTAAGTTTGCAGGGAAGGGGACAGAAGCAGAAAAGAAAGAAGAAACTCCTGTAGAAGTTCAAAACTTGAAGAATATGCTGAAATCATGTCACATGAATTTCCAGAAGGTCTTCCTCCAATGAGAAGCATTAGTCACCATATAGATCTAATCCTTGGAGCAAGTTTACCTAATAAGGCTGCATATAGGATGACCCCAAATGAAAATGAAGTAAAAAGACAAGTTGGGGAATTATTAGATAAGGGGTTGATCAGAGAAAGTGAGTCCATGTGCTGTGCCAGCAGTGTTGGCACCAAAAAGGAGTGGAGAATGACAACTATGCATAGATTCTTGGACCATAAATGAAATCACCATCAAATATTGGCTTCCATTGCCACAAATGGATGACCTAATGGATTATTTGAGTGGAGCAAGATATTTCACGAAGATTGATTGAGAAGTGGCTACCATCAAATTTGAATAAGGGAAGGTGATGAATGAAAGACAACATTCAAGACCAAAGATGGGTTGTATGAATGGTTGGTCATGTCATTGGGGCTAATCAATGGACCAATTACATTTATGAATTTGATGAACAAAGTGCTCAAACCATACATTGATAAGTTCGTGATTGTTTAGCTTGACGATATTTTGATTTTAGTAAAAGTGTAAAACAAAAGAGGATCATTTGAAATTGGTTTTACAAAGGTTAAAGGAAGAAAAGTTGCAGATTAACTTGAAGAAATGTAGTTTTATGAAGGAGGAGCTAGTATATTTAGGCTTTGTGATCTCTCATCAAGGACCAAAAAAGGACCCGTTGTGAGGTTTTCACACCATCGCCCCATTACAAATGGGGACCCCCTCTTTTTTTGCTTTAGCAGTAGGAGTAGGTGGTCTTAGGTAGTCTTGGTGGCAATTTCCAAGTCTCCAAGTCCGAGAGTTTTGAGGGGTTAGGTCAAGAAGGAGCAAAATCAGTCAAGTTTTAGGCTTCATTTTGAGCATGAGGGTGATCAGATTGGGAGTGTTAGCATTCAAATTGACCAAAACCAACCTATAGGCAAATATCCTTGCAAGTTCGCCTTAGGAGAATTGAGAGACAAGGGCAGAATTGACTAAGTATAGACAGCTAGTCGTCTAGAGGAAAATTCCTCTGGGCATGGTGGATTCCGCCTGCCCTAGAGGAATCCAAATTCCTCTAATACCTCTAATTTATGCCCCCCTTTTTGTTGCTCAAAATCATTCAACCCCCCCTCCAATTCGACTATGGGCAGGTCATTAGGGAGTTTAAATGAGCAAAGGGCATTGTTTAAGGACAAATCATCAACGGAAAAGTGAAAATTAGAGTGAAAAGATGAGAGCTAGAGCATGAAATCAGACTTAATTGAGGAAAAATCAGATTGAAATGATCACCAATCTCACCTTAGAAACATAATGGAAGGGCTTAATTGCATTTGTAGAAATGAGAAAACAATAGTAAAGGGACTCTAAGGAGTAAAGGGAGGAAATTTGTAGTTGTAAAAACAAAATGAGGAAAATACATGTCAGAAGAAAATTCCTCTGGGCATGGTGGATTCTACCAGCCCTAGAGGAATTCAAATTTCTCTATGTTGATGTGAGTTCTATTCCACTACAACGTACAAAATCGAATACTTAGTATTCGAAGATGAAATACCAAATTTCCAATTCTCTAAGCTAAACAATGTATCTGAATTGTGTGATCAAATCAGATAACCTCAAGGTTCCTTCTTTATTGTGGACTTTCACTCAATTCTTTTGATGTGATATGCTAGTTATCACAAAGGAACTTACACTATTCATTCAATGGATATCAACTTGACTTTAACTTCTTCAATCACTTCCAACCAAATAACTTGCAAGGAAATAAAAACTATCTAACTGTAGGAATGTAAGACAATGTTGATGTTGGGGTGAGCCTCTAACCAGTCCTTGCTTCGCCATGTCAACTAAGCATAGGAGGGTGCTAGCTTCTAAGGATGCAAGAATGATTTTCACATTGTCAATATTCATCTAAATACCCTTTGAAGGCGCAATCTAAATGAACATCTCCAATAGAAGTTAAACACTTGCAATTTAGGCCCAGATCTAACCTTGCACTGTTACTTACAATCAACAAGTACCAAAAGGTATGGACACTAGCTCCACCATTAATCACCATTCAACAATATCTTCCATTCATCTACCTCTACTTCTACTTAACATGAAATGAAATATAATCTAAGTGAGGAATCGAATAAACCATGCAACATTTCAAAGCAACATTAAGTAATCCACCATGAAGACCAACAATGAATCATCAATTACTTTGATAACATTATGGAAACAATTTCATCAAGTCTCCTCCTACTCTACTTCTACTACTGGCTCCTCTCTAATCTTAATGTCTAACTGTTGCAAATGAGAAGGCCTTGGCCTATTAGAGTTGCTCAATTACAATGAAGGGCCAAGATCAATTCAAGATCAGGGGCCAAGATTTATCCCTACAAACCCTAATTAGGGTTGCCACCCTATCATCCAATTACATGAAGGCACCACCCTGTGGGCCAATAAGAAAATTACAATCCTTTTGAGAGCCAATGAAAAAATAGTACACTTGGCACAATATGATTGGTTGTGCTTTTGCATGTGTAACTGGAATTTTCTGATTGGTAGAAGACAAGTGGGCGCCACCTGAACATCCTCATCTTGTAGATTTGACCAATTCTTTTTGTGATGAGAAAATCTCTTGATACTCAACATTGCCAAGCCTTCGATTGCGATGACATATTCCTAAATTATTTCATCTTCTCAAATTTTCTCCATCTTCGTTCTTGGAATTTTTCTCATTGTCATGCTTTGAACTTGCTTGTACTTGCAAACTTGAGACTTGAACTTCTTGAAGTGGTGAAGTCTTCATGCACTTGGATCCTTCAAAATGAACTTGGATTTTCGGAGGAAATTCAAGTTGATGAAATTTTTTCCTGATTTTCTCTCTTCTTATCCTGTCTTTCTCAAACTCCATCTTGATCTTGAATTGAATTCGCCTTTGATAACCTGATTTGAATCTTCCTTCTCATTTGAAGTCCTCAAGCTTGAGCCTATTCCCCTTGTTCTTTACTCGCTTGAAATCTTGAACTTGGCCTAGCCATCACCTCCTTTCTCCAACGATTACCTTGCAAAACCAAGAGAGAAAAAAAGCATTAAGTTCATGAAATGAAGGAAATCTTAAAATTTCATGAAATGAAATCACATTAATCATCAAACAAAAATGGATTTCCTCAAGCTCGAGATCAAGCCTCTCTTCTTCTTACAATCTAAAATAATCCTGATCCTATAACTTGAAATCTAGGAAATAACTAAGTTTTTCAATTCATAACATGCCCAGATTTGGCTTTCTCACCCCCCTTTAATCTCAGATTTGAAAAGAAATCTGACTTTTAAATGCTCAAAATTGATGCCTCTCAAGAGAGCTTCTCTCTTCCTCATGATGACCTGCTGCTCCTTATGACAATCCACTACCCTTTTATGAAACAATTCTCTATTTTTTAATGAGAGTTTTGCAATCCAACATCATGTATTATCAGAACTTCCATTCTTGCTTGTTCATTTAAAAGTGGAAATCTTAATCCTCCCATTCAACTTGCTGCATCCTTGAAGTGAATTCGCTGCCCAAGATTACGAAAGAAATCACTGCCTTAGGAGGAAAAAAATGCTGCCTATATCAGAGGTAGAAAATGCTTTTGATTTGATGCTGAAATGATTTGTTTCTTCCTCCTTATATATGCAATGGTGAGTTTGAAGAGGCACGTCCTCCTATATAGGCCGACTTGGCTTTTATAAGCTAAAGAAAGCATTTTATTTAATCCATTTTCTAGCCCTCTAAGGCCGACCATATTAAGGGAAAAATGGTGATATTAAATATTTAATTACCCCTTAATAAAATCGCTGCTCATTTATTGTATGGCTGAGCCTTAATGTAGAGGCAGAGATTTCATGTGGTAGAGGAATTTAGGATTCCTCTTGGGGTGGCAGAATCCTGCACTCCAAGAGGAAAATTGCAATTTCAGAATTTCTTCTTCCCTCTTTTTCACCTTCAAAATACCCTTCCAAATCTCACCGATACCTCCTTGCAACTTTCAGATTTCAATCACCATCTTTGGAAAGCCGAGAATATGTTTTACCATCTGCTTATCAAGGGGCGGAATTTTACCATGCTAGAGGAATCAAGATTCCTCTGAGGGTGGTGGAATCCGCCACTCTCAGAGGAAAATTCCTCATTTACCTTCATTTTCCTCAAACACTTTTATTCCCAAATCTTTGGGACATCACTTAATCTCTTATTCCATTTTGATCATCTTTCAAATTTGGGGCATCGATTTCACATTTTCAGGTCATCATACTTAGCGGAAATCCAATGGGGAAGAGGAATTTTGGAACCAAAGTTTCAGCTCTTATTGAATTCAGCCCTCCCTTGATCTCAACCTTTCACTAACTCCATCCATTCTCTCACTTTGCCCGTATCAATCTCAATTTCCATATAAGGGCGAAGATTATGCTTTTGAGAGGAAAGGGGATTCCTCTTTGGGTGGCGGAATCCGCCATCCTTAGAGGAATTTTCCTCATCCAACCCCATTTTCTGCCAACACATATTGAACTCATAGATGTGCCCAACCACTTAATCATTCATTTTGCTTGGTCATTTTACAATTTGGAAGGGAATGGATCATGTTTTAAGCCCCAAATACAAGGCGGAAGTTAGCAAGCTGAGATGAATTTTGGACTTTTTCGCTTCAAACTCCAACTCACCAAAAAACTCAGTCCAATTCGCCTTATCTTTTCACTCTTTGGATCAGATTGTTATCAAATTGCATTTTGCTCAAGTCCAAGTGCCTTGATCTCAATCTTTCTCCATTCCACATGCTGGTGGAATTCTTGGTGTTGAGAGGAATTTTGGATTCCTCAAGGCATGGCAGAATCCGCCAGCCTTGGAGGAATTTTCGTCTTCCATCATGCTTCAACATTTCATCTAAAAAACTTGCTAAATCTCTTCCATCAACCCTCATTCACTTATAGCAATGCAAATTGGGATGTTATGCTCATGTTTGATCAATCTAGGCTTGGGCAGAAATTTAGGTAGTGAGGAATTCCATAAGGCATGGTGGAATCCGCTAGCCTTAGAGAAATTTTCCTCTTCACCCCTTTGGTTACTTTCCTTACTTCAAACATGCCTCTCAAATTTGCTAGCTCCCCCTTGTGACAAAATGACTTAGCCTTGACCTCAAGATCACTTTCTCAAATCCAAGTTAAGGGCGAAATTTTAAAGTGAGAGGAATTTGAATTCCTCTGGAGCTGGCGGAATCTGCCATGCTTAGAGGAATCTCCTCTATTCAATTATCAACCCATACTTAGCTGATTTCACCCCTCCTAAGGTCTCTCTTAAAGTGAAATTGCAAGGGGAGGCTTATCTAATGGCTATACTTGACCAAATTGAAAGCCACATCCCCCACTTTATCAATCCTTACATGCACCCTCAATCCCAAACTTGAGGAACTTGACTGACTTCGCTTTTCCACTCTCATCCTTGACTTCATCAAACTCTTCCTAAGGCTTGGAGACTTGGAAATTGTCACCGGCTAAGGCTACCTAGGACTACCTCTACTGCTAAAGAAAAAAGAGGGGGTCCCCATTTGCAATGGGGCGATGGTGTGAAAACCTCACAACACTCTATCCCCAAATTTCCGCCCTCAAGTGTAGCTTGGAAAAGGGCATCATAACATGAGACAAACTTATTCCCCCTCAAGTTGACTTGAATGCTGTGAGTTTGAGGTGAAATCAAGGTGGTTAGGCAAGATTGAAATGGCAAGTGTGTGCAAAATTCCTCTCCTACCCCTGATTTCCGCCACCATATTGAAGGCCATTGAAGGCAAAGATGAAGGCACGATGAGAGAGAAATCACTAAGGATAGAAGCCAGGAGTTTGGAGAGATTGTAAAATGTAGAATGGCTTCCAAAATGAGAAGGGAAGGTGATTGAGAAGACCAAGAGAAAATTCCTCAAGGCAGGGTGGAATCCGCCTGCCCTTGAGGAATCAAAATTCCTCTCCTACCCTATATTTCCGCCCTGAAAAAAGAGGAAAAGCATACACTAAACCCCCCCCAATCTGCATTATGAAAGAGGAAATGAAGGAGAGAATGGAGAATCCAAAAGAAAAGTTGAGCTGGAGAGTTGAAACACAAGTGCAAGAGGTGATTCCTCTAGGCATGGCAGAATCCGCCAGCCTTAGAGGAATCCAAATTCCTCTCCATGCCTTAAATTCCGCCCCTATTTGAAGTGGAGAAAATGCAAAAATGAAAGCCCCTAAACTTGAGCAAAACAAAATTTGATGGCAATCTGATTCTAGGAAGGAGATATTAAGGTCAATTGGGCCGAGTACAAGGAGGTGGAGATTGAGTTGAAGTGCATAATCCAAAATTCCTCTTGATCCCTTGAATTCTGCCTTGCTTCCATGGCATGAAAATATGAATTAAGTCCTCCAAAATTGGGTGATGATCAACAAAAATGAAAGATTAAAGGATTGGCTGAGCTGAATGAGAGGTATTGAGTTTGAGGAAAAATGAAGGAGAAGAGGAAAATTCCTCTTGGAATGGCAAATTCTGCCACCCCAAGAGGAATCCAAATTCCTCACACATGTTCAAATTCCACCCATAAGGAAGAGACTCGATCAAAGACAAGAAGTGGTGATTTGAACAATAAATAAAAATGAAACATCCATTTGATCCCTTCATCATGTCGGCCTTAAGGAGATGATATAATGACTAAATAAGATGTTTTTATTGGCTAAAAAGGCAAGTTGGCCCTCGTGGGAGACATGCCTCTTCATGATGCCCAACGCCTATATAAAGGAAGAGAGGTGAGTTCATTTTAGCATCAAATCAAAACAATTCTACCTCTGCTTATAGGCAGGGAACTCTTCCTGAAAGGCAGCGATTCCTTAACACAAGGCAGCGAAATTCTCTTGGGAAGGGGGCGATCTGTCATAAGGGGAAGTGAAATATCTAAAAGACGAAGTATATTACCTTGAAGGGGGGCAGTAAGCTGTCTTGTTAGCAGCGATTTTCTTTTGACATTGGCTGCAAATTATCATCTTGAGGGAGCAAGTTATCAATTGAAAGCAGCAACTGCATCTTTTACCAACCATTTGGAGACCTCAAAAACATCAATTTTGCACATAAAGAGCAGATTTCTTCCAAAATCAAAGATGAGGGTGAGAAAATTAAAATCTGGGCATGCTACTTGTTGAAAAACTCTCTTATTTTCCAGATTTTAAGTGAATTCATACCAAGTTGCAAGATTGAGAGGTTCAAAGTTCAAAGTGCAAATTCGAAGATCAAGATCAAGATCAATATGGAATCGAAGAAAGCAAGGAACAAGGAGAGAAAAATCAGAAAAAATTATCATTAACTTGAATTTCCTCTAGAAATCCAAGTTTACTTTGAAGAATCCAGCTACATGAAGACTTCATCACTTCAAGAAGTTCAAGTTTCAAGTTTGCAAGTACAATCAAATTCAAATCATGGCAAGAGAAAAATTTCTAGGAACAAGGATGAAGAAAATTTGAGAAGATGAAGCAATTTGGGAATGTTAAGAAATGTAGATCTGAAGATAATGTATAAACTAATATGTAGTAGAATGCAATTGCCTTGGTGATTGATTGATTCTACAAAAATATATTTGTATTTATATATAGAATCTATAATGAATAGTTGTGACTATTCATTATAAAGAGGTGTGGTTGTTGATACTAAATGAAGTGACTGTTCATTATACATATCATTTATTAATAACTAATATATATATATATATATATATATATATATATATGAGTTCGTTCCAATATATATTTATCAGAGAAATATATAT
>MU225894.1:1350654-1376671 GCA_018584345.1 Thuja plicata
TAGTTAAACACGAACGAACAATATGTTAACAGGGAATATGCCATCACAAATGAAGGCTTGATAATGTTGAGTATCAAGAGATATTTTCTCATCACCAAAAGATTGATTAAGTCTACAAGATAAGGATGCTGAGGTGTCACCCACTCGTCTTCTACCAATCAGAAAATTCTAGTTGTACGTGTCCAAGCACATTCAATCATATTATGCCAAGTGTACAATTTTCTCATTGGCTCTCAAAAGCATTGTAATTTTCTTATTGGCCCACAGGGTGGTCCCTTCATGTAATTGGATGATGTTAGTTCAGTTTTTTGCCTTTCCAAAATAACTTTAAAAGATGACTCCTCAATGCCCAAAATTGAAAGAGAAAACCTAAACGAATAGTTGGAGAGATCTTTGATCTTCCTTTGAATTTCAAAGATACAACTCCCTCTTATGATTTGATTTGATTTTCTGGGTGTGTTTTTGACTAGAAAGCATAAAAGGGAAACTAACATTTGCGCATAGCTATGATACAGATGTGAATGACGGATTTAGAGTGAATTCAAAGAGATGATCCGGTACAAAGTCCAGTTCACCCAAAATGCAATGAGAAAGAATAGGGGAAGTATTCTTTACTAACGCGGAAACACAGTTTTCTGATATGAAAATATAGTAACAATTTCAATAAAACATCATAAAATACTGTCATAACACATTTTATTTCACAACAAAGGAAGAACATGACAAATACATAGCCTTGCATACATACATTCCTAAAAATGACATTTGCAGAGAAATTCATGACACAAAGTTCAATTCATTCCCATTATCAAAAATAGCTACATGAAAAGCCTATTCCTTTCCCCTTACCCCCGTTGCCTCTTTTTGGCCGACGAGGCTCATATATATACAAGAAAAAATAGAAATTGTTTAAATATTGAATAATGGTCTTGAAAGTGACCGGTATCAAGAAAAGGCTAAAAACGGTAATAGTTACATCAACCCAAAATTACGAATTACCAAGATTCCATGCATACTAACATAATGAGGTTGGACCTTCCTAAAGTGCAGGAGCTTCAACTTCCAAATGAATCTCCATGAAAAGCTAATGAATTTCGCTACGCTCTTCTTCTTCCTCCAAGGCAAAGATTACTTTGCGATACTTTGCATAACTGGTCGTTTCCTTCCATGCCAAATGTCGTAAATCAGATATGATGTTGAGCTGATCTAACTTAGGACAATTCAAATTCGGCTGTACTACAGGCTGCGGGTTCCTCGTTGCATTCCTCAGCAATCGCTGGAAGCACCATTCTGGAAATTGAATGATCATTGTTGCAGAGGGGAACTAACTTGAAAATATCACCACCTTCCTTGATAACCAAGCTCTTAACTTCATTTAATGCAGATGATAGATGATAATTATTCTCGTTTAGAAAAGCGCGCTGCCACCTCAGTAAGTCCGTTGAGTTACACTCCAACATTTAAAGAATTGTGCTTTGTCAGATTCAGACAGATTTTCTTTGAAAGTCGAGCCTTGCATGTTGGTCGGAAGTTAGTGGAATTAACACCCTTAGGTGTATCAGGCAATCGGGCGATCACGAAATTTTGGAACCAATACTCCTACTGCCATCGAGATGAAAAAGCTCGACCTCCCGATAGACCATTCTTGTGTTGGGGAATTGCGGGAAATGGGAAGTCTGGAACTCAGTTAGAAATTGCCTTAGGCATGATATTATGTATGATTGGAGGGTCGGGCGATCGTAGAACTTGGGAGCAGGATCGGGGTTTCTGTGTTCTCGATCTTTGGACAATGGGCGACAATCCGACCTTGCATAGGAACTTTGGCATTCACAAGTTGGATTTTGGGCTTTTGGTGAGACCATCATTAATAGAAAAAACTTTAAAAATTTAAATTTGGGTAGGTCTCGAATTGGGGGTAACAACAGGCTCTAATTGGGGACGAGGATTGCAAAAGACGAAGAGAATCCTAGAGCTCAGAAAATAGACTAGTGCCTTGTTCCATTGTGCTACAGAGTCAGAGGCGAAATACAACAAGCCGCTTGCATAGGGCGGAGGGGAACTAGGCAAAAACAACAGACTAACAAGCCAAAACTAACTATGACCTAAAGCACATTAAAATTTTATTTACAAAGCGCAGGGTAAAGATACCCTACTTCAAGACACTGACTCAGGAGAACTCAAGTAAACCATTAATAGGCTGGGAAAAGTAGAAGCCAATACGAAAGAGAAACACATACCTGTGAAGTAATAACTGGTGGGAGAATGGCATGAGGCCAAATGGGGACTCAAAAAAATAATTGTAACAAGGTGCAAGAAATTATGACCAAAGAGCCACCTTTCATCATATACCTCTGGATCATGATCTTTCCTTTCTTCATTTTCATGTGTAACCCTCACATAATATTGTTTTTCAAGCATGGGATCAAATTTAAAGGTTGAAGAGTCATCACTTTCATTAACTTCTAACTTCTATGATCATGTCATCATGTTCTCCACTTTCATTTTTATCAGTTGAATCATCATCATAAGAAGAAAGAACCTGAACTGGGATTTTTTGAATTGGCATCTCATCATTTTTAAGCTAATTAGTAAGACACATTACCTCCCTTTGTGACTTTTCTTCATCATCTCCTTGGTCAAGGGAACTGGAAGATGAAAATTTAGGCTGCACCATATGAAAACCTGATTGATTGATTTCTTCCATATCTATTAGATTTTCAATTTTCTTTTCAATTTCAATAGATGTCAGGCTGATGTCATAAAAAACAAAAGTTCCCACTTTTGGAATATAACCTAAAGGTTCTTTTGTAGTCTCATGAAAAATATCCTCCTCTTCTTGACCAATTTTGAAAGCATTTAAGGTGGAAGGTTCTGACTCAGGAGGAGATGAAGGTGTGGGTGTAACATGACTCATACCTTCCTTCACATCGCCAGAGACATTGGTG
Source organism: Thuja plicata (assembly GCA_018584345.1). Taxonomy (NCBI): domain Eukaryota; kingdom Viridiplantae; phylum Streptophyta; class Pinopsida; order Cupressales; family Cupressaceae; genus Thuja; species Thuja plicata. Next base: position 1,353,600 of record MU225894.1, read on the forward strand.
AACATATTGATTCCAACCTCGGTGACATGACCTTTCTCGTCTACAATACCTCACCAGAAGTCATCATCTGAGCCCTTCAGGAACGAGTTGGGAACAAAGACTTTCTTGCATTCATCTGGTGGTGTTTCTTCTTCAGGGGAAATGAATGATCGTTCTGCTAGCTTGGCCTGTACGCATGTTGAGAAAGATTCGGTCTTCTTATCTCCAACATGATGGAAACTTCTATCTTTTTGGTGATTTTGAACCCAAGGTATTGATGGCTCTACTAATGCCGGCATAAGGTCTCGCTCGCAAAGAATAGAGTAGTTGTAAGATCCTTTATTTCCTAATTCCTCTTTTTCTATAATCTTCAAATGGATTTAGCCTTTTCTTCTCGGCTTCACAGATACTTTCTCTAAAAGCATCCCAAAATAAATGCAGAATCTAATCGTCTTCTACTATTATTTCTTGAAAAGTTGGTGGAGACTGTCTCTGAAGATAGTTTCTTTGCTTCGTCTGGCCTTGGACCATTTTCCTAAGATTCTTCAAACATATAGAGTCACCAACCTTCTCATTTGGGAAGGCACCATTGAGCATATGAAACAAGAAAGCTACTGGCCCTTTTAATTTCTCCCTAGCAGAGTCGCCAAAAATCTATTAGTTCAGATTTTTGCCTTTCCAAAATAACTTTAAAGAATGACTCCTCAATGCCCAAAATTGAAAGACAAAACTTAAACCAACAGTTGGAGAGATCTCTATTAAATAGATGATCTTCCTTTGAATTTTAGAGGTACAACTCCCTCTTATGATTTGATTTGATTTTCTGGGTGTGCTTTTGACCAGAAAGAAGAAAAGGTAAACTAACATTTGTGCATAGCTATGATACAGATGCGAATGATGGATTTAGAGTGAATTCAAAGAGATGATCTGATAAAAAGTCGAGTTCACCCAAAATGCAATGAGAGAGAACAGGGGAATTATTCTTTACTAACGCGACAACACAAAGTTTTTTGATACGAAAATATAGTAACCATTTCAAATAAGCAAACATCATAAAATACTATCATAATAAAAGTTTATTTCACAACAAAGGAAGAACATGACAGATACACAACCTTGCACACATACATTCTTAAAAATGACATTTGCAGAGAAATTCCTGATGCAAAGTTCAATTCATCCCATTATCAAAAATAGCTACATGAAAAGCCTATTCCTTTCCCCTTACCCCAGTTGCCTCTTTTTGGCCGACGAGGCTCATTTATATACAAGAAAAAAGAAAAAACTGTTTAAATATTGAATAACGGTCTTGAAAGTGATCGATATCAAGAAAAGGCTAAAAACGGTAACAGTTACATCAACCGAAAATTACAAATTACCAAGATTCCATGCATACTAAAATAAGGAGGTTGGACCTTCCTAAAGTGCAAGAGCACCTTCAACTTCCAAACGAATCTCCATGAAAAGCTGATGAATTTCAGCACACTCTTCTTCTTCCTCCAAGACAAAGATTACTCTGCGATACTTTGCGTAACTGGTCGTTTCCTTCTATGCCACATGTCGTAAATCAGATATGATGTCGAGCTGATCTAACTCAGGTCAATTCAAATTCGGTTGTACTACAGGCGCGGGTTCCTCGTTCCATTCCTCGACAACCGCTGGAAGCACCATTTTGGAAATCTGGTAATTGGATAATTATTGTTGTAGAGGGGAATTAACTTGAAAATATCACCACCTTCCTTGATGACCAAGCTCGTAATTTCATTTAATGCAGATGGCAGATAATTATTCCCGTTTAAAAAAATGTGTTGCCGCCTCAGTATGTCCGTTCCGTTACACTTCAACATTTAAAGAATTGTACTTTGTCAGATTCAGATAGATCTGCTTGGAAAGCTGGGCCTTGCATGTTGGTTGGAAGTTAGCAGAATTACCACCCTTAGGTGTATCGGATGATCGGGCGATCGCGGAACTTTGGAACCAATACTCCTACTGCCATTGGGATGAAAAAGCCCGACCCCCTGATAAACCATTCTCATGTCAGGGAATCGCGGGAAATGGGAAGTCTGGAACTCGGTTAGAAATTGCCTTGGGCCCGATAGTATGAATGATCGGAGGATCGGGTGGTCGCAGAACTTGAGAATAGGATCGGGGTTTCTGCATTCTCGATCTTTGGACAATGTGCGACAATCCGACCTAGCATAGGAACTTTGGGATTCACAAGTTTGATTTTGGGCTTCTCCTGAGACCATCATTAATAGAACAAACTTTAAAAGTTTAAATTTGAGCAGGTCTCAAATTGGGGGTAACAGATGATAGTGTGGAAACCCTAATTAGGGTTTGTAATGGGTAAATCTTGGCCCTTGATCTGGGATTAATCTTGTCCCTTCATTGTAATTGGACACCTATAAAGGGCAAGGCCTCCTCATTTGTAAAGGGTTAGATTTTGGATTCATTAGATTAAGACTAGAGGTAGAGTAGGAGAGGGGACTTGATGAAATTGTTGTCATAATGCTATCAAAGTAATTGAAGTGTTGTATGGTTTCTTCAATTCCTCACTTAGAGTAGATTATAAGTAGTGTTTAGTTGAATGGAAGTGATTTTGGATGTTTCTTTGGTGAACTCGCTTAGACCAAACCACTAGCTACCTGCTGACTGTAAGTTTGCCTTGCGTGGTCGAATGACATTTATATGAACTTAACTTTGATTATTGCTTGCACATTGATATGCATCGATGGATGGTGTTAATGGAATGGTGGTAGTTTGAACATCTTACATTTACCATAGGAGATTGTGCTAGCTTGGTTGATGTCGATGGCTAAACTAAGTCTAGTAGAGGCACAAAGACATCCACAATTTCTTGTATTCTAGGAGTAGATTAGCTTTCTAAATCCTTAGCTCTTAGCAAGTTGTTTGGTTTGAAGTGATTGAAGAAGTTAAAGTCAAGTTGGTATTCGTTGAATGAACAACGTAAGTTACTTTGTGATAACCAACATATCACATCATAAAACTAAGTGAAAGTCCACAATAAAGAAGGAACCTTGAAGTTGTCTCATTTGATCACACAATCTATCTACATTGTTTAGCATATAAGCATCCTTATTCAAGAGAGAGTTGGAAATTTGGTATTTCGTATTCGATTCTGTATGTTGTAGTGGAACAACACTCACATCATCAGGACCCCAAAAAGGTTAAAGCCATTGTAGAATGGCCATCGCTCAAAAGCACATTTGAAGCAAGGAGTTTCTATGGCTTAGCTAGTTTCTACAGGAAACATATAAGAAATTTCAGTGGTATTTGTGGCACCATTATTGAAACTATGAAAGCAAAAAGAACTGATTTTCAATGGACAGAAGCAGCAGAAAGGAGTATTTAGCTTCTCAAGGAAAAAGTAGCAGCCCAAGCTATATTGGCTTTACCAGACTTAACATGGTGTTTCAAGTAGACTATGATGCAAGCAGTGTAGCCATTGGAGGGGTCCTAAGCAAGAGGGAAGACCCATTGCCTACGTGAAATGTTAAATGAGGCCAAAAAGAAATATTCAGTTAATGATCAAGAATTCTATGCTATTATTCAGGCTCTAAAGAAATGGAGACACTATTTAATGCCTAAGGAGTTTGTCCTATACACTAATCATCGTGCTCTATAATATATTAATAGCCAAGGTAAGTTCAATTAAAGACACATGAAATGGGTTGAATTTTTACAAAGTTATTCTTTTATCTAAAAACATAAGAGTGGGAAGACTAATTGAGTACTAGATGCTTTGAGTAGAAGAAATTTCTTGTTGACTGAAATAAAAATCGAAATTACTGGATTTGAAGCAATCAAAGATCTATATGAGGAATATGCAGATTCCAAAGAGGCTTGGGCTGCATGTAAACACCCAATGGGTCAAAGATAGTGCCCCATGGTTGGAGTATTTTGTTAAAGAAGGTTTGCTTTTCAAAGGCAAATGTTTGTGCATTACGAGGATTCATGTGAGAAAATTTAATAAGAGAAAAACATAGTGGGGGTTTGGCTGGTTATTTTGGTGTAGACAAAACCTTGACACAATGATTTTTTAATTTATTATTGGCCCGGAATGAGCAGGGATGTTTGACACTTGGTTCAACGATGCTGGGTCTGCCAACTTGCTAAAGGAAGAAGTCATAATACTGGATTGTATCTATTTCTCAAAGGCCATGTGAAGAAATAAGCATGGATTTGTTCTTGGGTTACTAAGGACCAAAGAGGTAATGATTCTATCTTTGTTGTAGTTGATCGATTTTCCAAAATGACTCACTTTATTCTTTGCAAAAAGACTAATGATGCTTCTCATATTGCAAATTTATTTTTCAACAAATTAGTGAGGCTTCACGGTCTACCAAAAAGTAGAGTTTTAGATTGTGATTCTAAGTTCATAAGTCATTTTTGGAGAATAGTGTGAAGGAAGTTGGATGCTAAGCTAAATTTCTGTTCAGCCTACCACCCACAAACATAAGTTGGAAAGAGGCCTACCCAATGGTATTAAGTCTTAGCACAAGAAGAATTCTCAACAGAAGTACAAAAGCACTCCCTTTTAGATTGTTTATAGATATCATCTGAGGGATTTAGATACCTTGCCAAGTACTGTTGAAGTTAGCAAAACAAGTATAGCAGCTGAAGGTTTTGCAGAATACATATATCAATTGAAGCAAGAAGTTAGAAAGAATCGTGAGGAGAGTATACAAAGCTACAATGAAAACACTGACTACCACCAAAGAAACCAAGAATTTCAGATCGGGCAACTCGTGCTAGTATATTTAAGAAAGGAAAGATATCCTCAAGGGACTTATAACAAGTTAAAGTTGAAGAAGATTGGACCATGCAAGGTCCTGAGAAAATTTTCAGCTAATTCCTATGATGTCGAATGGCATGCCCCTGCCAATCTAACTGAATTACAGCCTTATAAATTATCAATGCCTTAATATATACAAATTGCAGTTTGGAAACTTATAGAACCATGCAGGTTAATCATGTTCTAATCGCCCAATTTAAATGGTCAATATCTAATAAAGCAACCGACCATTACGAGGGTGGGGGGGGGGGGGGACATTTAATTGGCATATATGCAAGAAAGATGCTGGCTGACTATCTCAGGCCTTTGAAATAATACCACTATTTTGGTTGACTCCCTTTGCACTATGAACATTATAATGCTGCCCGACTCCCTTTAGATTAGTTTATTAATATTAACTAATGCTAGATGACCACCATAAATGGAAGTAGAAGGCGCGCACACACACATATATTCATTCCATTGCCCAAGTAAGGGGAAAGTAAGGCATTAATGAGTGATTATTAGTAAGTAAGAAGGATGTAAAAAATTAAGATGGAAGTAATTAGATTATGATGAAGAGCAGTGATTAATTATGAAGGGTGACGTCCCTTGCAAGGGCAATGAACTAATGGAAGGTTGTGACTCTCCCTTCATGAAGATATAAATAGGAGAGTGAGTCATTTTGCTGAAGGCATCCATCCATAAAAGGGATTAACATCCAAGAAAGATAAACATCAGCATTCGATCCAGAAGTGATCAGCATTGTAAGGACAAGTATTGGATAATAGTAAATACCAAGTATCAGCAATTTGTCTATATAAGTACTGTTGAAGTTGGCAAAACAAGTACAGCAGCTGAAGGTGTTGCTGAAGTTTTCCTATGATTTGTCTCACATTAGACACAGCTTTAAATTTTTTGTGGGATTCCTCTTGGTCTGTGTTGAGACAGCCATGACTGGTACCAGAAACAAAGAAAGCAACTACAAATCCCTACAATTTGAAGACCTTTATATTCAACATGGATCGTTTATGAAAAGGAATCTTTTTAGGGCTGCAAGCACATATGGAATAATTTGCTACAATAATCAATATCTTCCAAGATAGTTCCATCTCCATGAATATTACTGCATATCTCAGGTTCCAGTCCATTTTGTTAGTCATAGTAAGAACTTCAGTTTCCTATAAAACTGTAGGCATCACCTATAAGAACTGAGAACTGAGAACTGATTGGATATCTTCCTAGTTGTATGATTGCAAAAATAACCTGTATGGTAAATACATGTAGAGATCTGCACCTGTAGTCCTAGCTGTGGATATAATCACTCTATCTTGAAGCTTTGCTCCCAATTCTCTTTTGATACATTAGCAGTGAGAGGCACTAAAGACAGAAGGGGGCTCAAGACTAGCAGGATACATATGCTTGGAAATTGTGATGAGTAGGGAGAGCATGGTAATGGTATAATTGAATTGTAGGGTTAACAAGTACACATAATCTGCATTGACAACCTCTACTAAATACTCTCGACCCATGGATCTTGCAATCTGATTAATGACCTTTATGATGATGTATTAATCATTTGTGGGATTTTGATTAGACATAGTCACATGGACTAAGCGTACTATATTAAGACGAGTCACACTGGTTAAGTGTACTTTATTAAATATGGTCACGTGTTAAGACAGCTATCAGAAATAAAACTGCAAATCAAAAGCTCCAGTGGTTTCAAGACCACTTATTTAAGCAACCAACAAACTGCTAGTCCAGTTAAAATGGTGGTTTGGCCACAAATATTTATGCAGGTAGAATAACAGAAAAACGACTGTCTCTTTGATGATTGTGAGTCCTTGCCTGCACAAATACGAATAGAACAATTTGGAAATTGAGGGCATGAGTGTCAATATGTCAGTAGTGTATGGTGAATATGTTTATTTAATTGTACACAGAATGAAAGTTTATGGAACAGATTTCAATCACAAGAAATCAACAATCTGATTGAAATCGCATTGAAGTATCAATATACAATTCTTCTAAAAATGTCAGGAAGGGTTCTCTGCCAGCCAGTGTTTAAGGCAACTCCCATACAAACCCTCATATGTCAAAACAATGATGAAAGCTCTATGTTTACACAGGGAACAAGACTATATATAGCTCTTATTTAACAACCTCAATAAGGCTAGGATCCTCTACCAACACTTCTAAGTAACACATTGGCGTGGCAAACCATGCTTTCAATCATGACAACTGTAGTTATTGAACATTATAATACTGTGTTTCACTCATACCTTTGTCAAACTAGCAAATGGCATAGAAACAAGAGTAGTTGATATGCACATCTACATCACTTATAGTAACTTGTCACAAGTTTGGATCATCAACAAAGTCACTGCCAAATTTGAAAAATTTATGTTTGTGATATCCATATGATCAATTCATTGCAGAATAAAAAGGTAAATGAGTAATTCTTGGTCAAGGAAAAACTCCTAATACAAAAAAGAAAAAAAAAGCATCGAGGTAATATGCAGATGAGAAAATTTGTGGTATGAAAATGATTATGTTAAATTTGTCTGAACATCAGACCTAGAAGCATTAACCACTGCCAATGAAGTAACTCCTTGAAATTATCCAAATCCCAAAGAAAATCTGATGCACCGAAATCCCTCCAGAATTATCATCACTTCAAAAATCAAATAAAGGAGTCCTGTGATACTCCCTTGAGTCTCTTGCATGATTCCTCACAACTTATTGGATTTTGCAGGATAATGAATCTAATACATCTCATTTTGGGATCGGGATGGATCAGGACTTTATGACTAGTTATAGAATATGAGAATAATGAGAGTGAACCCAAAAGATATAAATGCATTTCAGAAAAGAACATTGCATTAAAGCCATGGATGTGTATCATGCTTCTAATCCTCATCTTAATAGGTGGAAGACTCCTCTTAAATTTCAAACCTTGCCAATTTCCAAATTGGTTATAACTCACATTCAAATTAAAAGTAAAAACATATATATCTTAGTTCAGATCTGCAACTTGTGATGATATCAGAGTGGTGCAGCAGGAAGAGGATTGCAAATTAGGAGCTGCATACATCACAATTTTTTCTATTAGAGTCATCTTGAACACTCTCCATGATCATTTCACTACTTCTTGAGGACAAGCAATTTTGTGAGGGGTGGACTGTCATGCCCTGCCAATCTAACTGAATTACAGCCTTATAAATCATCATTGCCTTAATATATACAAATTGTAGTTTGGAAACTTATAGAACCATTCAGGCTGACCATGTTCTAATTGCCCAATTTAAAGGGTCAATGTCTAATAAAACAACCGACCATTACAAGCAGGGGGGCATTTAATTGGCATAAATGTAAGAAAGATGCTGGCCGAGTATCTCAGTTCGGCGCTTTTGAATTAATACTACTATTTAGGCTGACTCCCTGTGCACTATGAACATTACAATGCTGCCGGACTCCCTTTAGATTAGTTTATTAACTGATGCTAGCCAACCACCACGAATGGAAATAAAAGGCACACATAAATATATTAATTCCATTGCCCATGTATGGGGAAAGGAAGGCTAGAGCAATTTCCTGAGAAAGAGAAGGAATAATTTGGTATTGTGATTGATTTCCAAACAACCAAAAGGATACAGAATAAAGAGTGTAGATTCTAATACTTGGTTAAATGGAAAGACAGATCAATAGAAGAGGCTACCTGGATGAAAGAATCAGGAAATGGTTGCAGAAGGAATACCAATTCCTGAGCACCTAAAAGTTTACGAGTCTTCATGTCGTGAATGTTTTCTTCAAATTCGGGCACCTGATGTATGGGCGAATTTGGCATACTGTTCTTATTTTAGCTATATCTATAGTAACGTGGTGGTGGTCTTTTATTTTGGGCAGAGATTCTCTATTTTTAGGAGGCACTAGGTATGCTCCCACTAAATTCCAAATGTTTTTTAGCATTTTTCTTCTCATTGACTCATATCATGCTACTCAATGTAATCATCTTTATGATTAGATACTCATAATTTTGATACTCATAGAACTCTTCCATTTGCTGATTCGACTATTTATAAATTATAATTATAATTCTATTGTTCAAACTTCAATGTTCTATGTTATTAACTTATTGTTCCATGTTCAATGTTCAAACTTCAATGTTCTATGTTATTAACTTATTGTTCCATGTTCAATGTTCAAACTTTGATGCAATGTAGTATTTAGTTTTACTTTTACTAATAGTAATTCTAAATGTCTTAGACTCTTATATTGTTATACATTTTTTCATAACTAGCATTTTAAATACCACATGTACAGTATATAGTATATACACCCCTCCCCCTCCCCTATCCCCCGCCGCCGTCCCCCCGCTGTCCCCAAATTGAGGCCCCTCTATCCCCCCTGCCCAGAACTTGTCCCCCTGTCCTGACGTCCCCCCGTCCCCCAGGGCGGTGTAACTATGGTAATAAACATTTACTGGTTTTTGATAAAAATCTCAGTTGTTATCTGCAATCTTATTTCCTTAAGCTGCTGTAATCAACCACCCTTCATTGGGTTCTTAACTGCTGGTCAGTCATGAGAAATAAGTTCTTGTGAATACTGGAGCAATGAAATTTAACTCAAAGCTAAACATTGAATCTCAATAAATCATTACACCATAATTGTCATAGATTGATTAGATAAGCACGAGAAGCGCCCAGAGCCATTACAAATCAGCCATCAAGGCAAATAAAGCGAATCTCAGAAGACATGAGATTGGGAAAATAAACAACTAACTAGAGAAAGCTGGAGCAAAGAACTAGCGGGAAACTAGGGTCCTGAACCTAAACTACAGGCAACTCTTACACAACACAACAAAGAGAGAAGAGAAGTAGAGCTATTCCTCCTCCTATGAATGACAGTACAAGCAATACAATCGTCCTGAAACCCAATACATTGGGAAACAAGAGGTGACTCTCTTACCAAGGAATCAACATCAACTGAGGTGGGGCATTAAGGTGTCCAGTTGTGAGACAAGAATCAATCACCGGAGAAGACTGAAGCTGAGGAGAAGAAACTGAAAGAGTCAAACATTTTGCAGGAGGATCCACAACAGGAGCATCAGGGGAGGCCACGCCAGACACATCGCACACATTAGAATCCTGGGATTAGCTGTCCTCTAAAGAGACAGGAACCTCAACAGTCAAGTTAAATAGCTAACATGGAAAATTTAACTGCAAATTTCAGGTTCAATTCCAGATGAAATAGATAGCTTTTCATGAAATGTCAGTGCAGGAGGCTACAAATTCTCAAGAAATATTAAATTGTTTGAGAAATTCATCCCAAAAAAATCTATTGATGGAAGTTCTTTATCTGAATCCCTAGAAAACTCACCTATCCCAGAAAGGTTTGATTAATTCCATGTCAAGTGGAGAAGTGGCTTTAAACAATAGTGACAGTGGTGGAGAGTCAAACAACTTTCGAGTCTACACAATTGCCTTTGAGACCATTGAGACAAGTTACATAAAACATGCAAATAAGGTATGAATTCACAGGGAAAATTGTGCCAGCTTTGAGTTTCTCTACCTTAGTGCATTAAAAATCTAATTGAAGTGGATGTAACACTAATAACAACTCACAGTTGTCTTTGGGTAAATGGGTTTAGCACGTATAACAACATAGGGTTGTCTTTGGCTAAGGTTCTGTAGGAAATTGAAACATGTGTTTAGGTCCTGATGATATGTCAAATCTTGTAAATTTAAGCATACTCAAAGTCATTGGGAACTTGAAAAGATGCCAAGTATACTGCACATCCAGTTGCCTGGAGAGAATTATTTTTGAATAGTTGCCAGATATAATCAATGACGAAGAGTTGAAGAATTTCAGTATATAGGAAATTTTACCATATTCATAATATGGTTATATTATGAAAACTGATCAGAAAATTCACGAATTGACATAACGTGATGGAGATGTTTGTAAAACTGTAGTGCAAGCAGCTGAACGTAATGGCTTTCTACTGGGGAAAAGTTGAGGGCAATTCTGGTAGTTATGAGAAGTTGAAATCTGGGTACCCTCGTACTATCAGCATGCAAGGCATTGCCCAATTTTCAAGCAGAGATACCTTCCAGGACCCTCGTTTGAATGACAGTCGTACGAGCATTGAGAACATTGATAATGGATTAGGTGTAGTTGGTGGAACTAACAAGCTCCTAGAAACTTACAAGCCTAAGTTAGTGCAACACGAGGAAACTAATATAAATGACCCCATCAAAGATTCAAGTAGAGTTAGGTAAGCTCTAAAATATCATTCACTTAGCAAATATGTTAATGGAAATGAATCTCCAGAATACTTAGAGAAAGTGAGCTTATGGACACAGTTGATGGTAGGGACAGAAAAGATCATTTCATAGTGGAAAGATAGGATACTGTCCGAAGGAATTTTTCAGAAAGCTGTAAATCTCTCTGATACATTTGATGCAGCATGGACTGTAATGAGATGTGTTCCAGTGGAGGATGAGGTCAAAAAATATAGAGGATGTGTCCTTAGGATATATAAATTATACTACCAAGTGGAGAATAGTTGATGGAGCTATTTGAAATGTTAAAATAAAACCTAAGTTGTCGGTTCTGGTACTGATCCTGGTTTGGGTTCAGGGCTCTGGTTTGTGGGTTCGGTTACATTTTCTTTTTGGGGTTTAGGTTTGTCAGTGCAAAAAAATGTAAACTCATATATATATATATATATATATATATAGGCAGCAAATATGTTTATATGTTTATCTGGTCTAATAAATATGAGAAACCCTCATGCATCAAACTATCATGGATGTTGCAGCAATTCCAACAATAAATAATGTTGGTATATATATATATATATATATATATATATATATAAGCAGCAAATATGTTTATATGTTTATCTGGTCTAATAAATATGGGAAACCCTCATGCATCAAACTATCATGGATGTTGCAGCAATTCCAACAATAAATAATGTTGGTACAACGTGACAACAGATTCAACTAGCAGATATGTAACAACAATAAATTATAAAATCATTACATATCCAAATGATAATAAGTTTATAATTGATATTGCAGGAAGGTACAACAAAATCCCTCAATTGTTAACAATATTCAATTGTGTCTTTAATTAGACCCATCACGGAATGCAAAAAACATTTTTTGACCAAATTGCAGAACCCCGCAGCCAAACTGAACCAGTGCCTTGATCTGGTGTGAACCGAACCCGGATCCAGTCTGGCAGTAGGCAAACCCAGGTAACATTGAATAAACTCTTTTTCAATGTGACTGGTTCACCTGCTACAACTAATGAAGTTCATAAAATGAATATCATGAGCTTAAGGCATCACAAAAATTGTCATAGTTGCCAAATGAAATCATCATATGCAATATGGCCCAAATCTTCTTAGATGGGAAATCAAATTTATTCCTCTTCCTCTGAAGTTGAAGAATGGATGCTAATGATATGAATAGAATTTGTATTTTTTTCTTGGAATCATAAGCATCTGATTGCAAGGAAAACAAATGTGTTTATGGTGATCATTGAAGAGAAGTGAAGAATGGAAATTTCTATACATTTAAAAGTGTTGTTGGCCAACTATATCAATGGATTTCATATTGCACAACGATCACTTTCACATATTGCCTTTGACCTGAGGTTACTGTTGACTATTTTTGCCGCCATTAGCTCATCATAGATAATCAATCTGAGACACCTTCATCATGGGCTAAAACTCTGTTAGGGCCAACACATCGTGTTTTCTGGCATTTGTTGCCAACTCGCCGTGTTATCCGAAGTTTTTTCGCTAACATGTCTTATCTTCTTGAATGGTCCCCTGCTTCCCCACATATATCTTGTGTTTTAATTTCTTATGAATGCGGGTATGCGAGGCAAGTGTTAAACAAAAGAATTAATACCCCCTGCATCTTTGCGGTGTTAGTAAAAAATCTTTCAAGCTATCTTGCGGGTGCGTGGGGTGCAGTCAATTTAAGAGGCGGTGGGCCTCGTTCTCTCAACACTTATGGTTTGAGCATCTCCAAATAGATCAACGACCCTGGTTCGTGCGTGCTTGCATGATTATTTTCAAGATGCTCACTCAGCTAAGCGTGCATGCCTGTGGTCAATCAGTCAACGCACTCCCTAGTGGTGCGAGGAAGAAAGTAGTGATGCTTCTTGCAAGTGCACGAGGTGACGATAATCCGTCGGGTTTGTTGCACCTGACTAACTTTTACCAGCGACTAGTTTTGAATCTTCCAATGACTGTGATGTGGTTGCAGGGGGCTAAGTTCAATGCCAAACTACTTCTTTGGCCTTGTACACACAATCCTAGTGTTTCCCCATGCCTATTTACCATTTGCAAGTGTTGTTTCTTTTGACAAGAACATTTTTTAAGCCAACTTGCTGCAGGGTATGCGCTTCTCTTCTTGACTGCAGAGTGCATTCAATTTTGGTCCTGCCTGTCAACTTCATGGATCAAATGTACACAAAGATCAATATTTATATCTAATTTATCATACTTGTTGTCCTTCAACTGAACTCCAGTTTGGTTGGAGTTTGAACTCAAATGTAAAATTAGAGTTATGTTGGCTCTTTAAAAAGCAATCTTTGTTTCATAATTTTGGGTTCTTCTCTTGTTCTTTTGCAATGGCTATGTCCTGCACTTGTAAATTTGCCTTTGCCTTGTATTAATGAAAATCCTTGTTTTTACCTCTTCTCTCAGTATGATACATTATGCAAATTCTCTTGCCTTGTATTAATTGTTTATTTTTTTATTTTTTCAAGTTTGTATATTGTGTCATTTGCTCATCAATGCTATATTGTGAATGCATCTTTCCTTGAAGCATCTCATTATCTTTGACTTGCATATGAGTTCTTGGGGAATAGATTAGAGTTGAGATATGTGTAGTTTAGGAGACCTTATTAACGTTTTGTGAGTTATAGGCAAGGATAAACCAAGTTTTAAGTTGGTGCATCACCCCCTTTATGTTTTTGCATTCTCCTTATCCCTTTGCCTTGAAAGTTGTTAGATTAGGACATATTAGGTGTACCTTCATTGGTAGGAAGCTGTCCTTATCTAAAGATTCAATGTCACATGTGCAAGGTCCCACACTTGAAGCTTGATTCAATGTTTCACAAGGTTGCTTGAGGGACATACTCCAAACATGGGTGCAAACTTTTGTGTTAACAATTTTTGGCACGTTGGGTGGGACAAACATTCATATAAGTTCAAGAACATCCCTTGGTGGACCAATATAAACTTCATTCATTGAGAATATGGGTGTTAATCTCAATGTCATTATCTTTTGGAGGCATTTCATCAAACTCCACGGCGACTTCGAGTTCAAAATCTACTGGTTTCAAGCAATCCTAGTGTTGGTATGTGTAAAGATCAATTTTGATCTTTTGTAATTTCTAAGTTTTTAATGAATTTGTAGTTTCATGAAACTCTAATCATGGATCCATTTCATGGAAATATTTATTATCCCCCCTCCCCCCCATCATGAAAATGCTCCCCCTCAACCCTCCTACTATCAATATCAACCTGGTCCACAACTTGGTTATGACCCAAATTTCTTTGCAACACCAAATGGCTAGCATTTCCAATATACTTACCACCTCCTACCCTTGCACCACCAGTCCCAACATCTTCAATTAATGAACTTGGAGCCATGATGCAAAAACAACGGCCATGATGCAAGCTATGATACTTGACTTCTAGAGGCAAGTAGATGAAATCAATAGGCAACAAGAGCAAGAGGAGATGACAAACCAGGCCTATCTTTAAGAACAACAGTGGGGAGATCAACAAGGGAAACATGGTGAAGACCATGTTTATCAGAATTATCCCCATCAACAAGAGCCAGATTATCAGGCCCACTTTCACTCTTTGGAGTGGGAGGCATAACAAAGGTGGTTTCAGGAGGATCTTGCAAGAAAATTAGTTGTAGAAGAAGAATAAATGAGACTCGAGCTTGCTCAAAGGCAAGCATCTGGAGCACATGAAGCTCCTAGGCGTAAACTTGCCAACTTCAAATAAAGAAAGCCCTCCCCATTACAAGAATTTGCAGAAGAGCCAGAGGCCCAAGCAACACCTCCCCCCAAATTTTCCATTCCAAGTTTTAGGAGACCCCCTCCACAAAAGGAGCTTGCACAAAAGCATGAGGTTCATTCTTCTAGTTTCTTTCCATTTCCTTTTTTTTTGGACAAGAAATTGATATGCTAAGTATCCATATGAATGAGCCTCCCATTGCTATAAATCCTCAAATCCCTATGAAGGAGGAGATAGAGCCAAGGCTGCCCCATGAGGAGAGGATACAACCCACTGTTTGTGAGCCCTCACATGCAGCAGAGGAGGAACCTGAGCCTAAGAAAGAAGAAGAGCTACTGCAGAAGGATATGGAGAAGGTTGTACCCATACAAACCTCTATGCAGATTGAGACTGAAAGCAAAGAAGAGGATCCATTCCTCTTATCTGAAGAGCTCCCCTTTTTTGTTGATATGGAGGTGGAGGAGGAGAAAGAAAAAGAAGAGGTTCATGTCCTTGAGGAACAAATTATAAACAATGAGCTCTTAGTTTATGAGGGGGAAGAAGAATCAAACCTATTGCAAGAAAAAGAAGAGTGGAACCATCAGTTGCAACAGAAAGACAAGCATGAGCAAAATGAGGAAGAAAAGACAAATGCAAGGTATGAACTTGAAGATGACTTTACCAGCATCATAAAAGATTTTTGCTCAAGGCTTGACACCATACCAACATCTCCCAAGGAAGTGGTTCATTAGCAACATGAAGAAGAGGTGCATGAGGTCATCTTTTCACAAAAAGAGGAGCCACTTTCAAGACAGTCGAATACCAAAATTGTAGAGCACAATAGTGAGGTCAAGGTTGAGAGCTTGGATCCAATATCATCACAAGAATGCCCCATAAGGCATCTAGCTTCGCAACAGATCTACAAGTTGCCCCCAGTCATGCTTGCTTCAAAGCACGAGGGTGAATATCACAAGGAGGAGCAAGTTTGTTTTGCTCAAAAAGACAATGTCCTTGTGTTGGAGAACTTCTTTGTTCTCAACATTGGGAGGGAATTCCAACAAGTTGTGTGTCTGTCATGTTTGTTGCTTTGGATAGTTGCCCAAGTGCATGAAAGAAACCAAAAGCTGGTTAGAAAGGGAAGCTACTTCAATAAGCTAGTCAATGACTTTGTTTGATGTTTTCCCATGTAACTATATGTACATAGTAGGTTAGATTTCTTTGCTTTCCAAAAAGTGCACGAGCACAAGCTATTTCCCTCTTGGAGATAACAAATTTTGGTCTTTTGTTCAGGTTGCAAAAGTTGCAGATTTTATGTTGTTACAAGTGGCTAACACGTCGTGTTTTCAAAACTAGTGACTCCATGCCCAATAGATTGCTTAAGGCCACTAATCATATGCTCAACAGAAAAACATTCCCTTTGAGTCGCCATAAATGTTGATTATTTTTGCCACCATTACCTCATCACAAATAACCGATCTTAGACACCTTTATCATGGGCTTAAACTCTGCCAGGGCCAACATGTCACGTTTTCTGGCATTTGTTGCTAACACGTGTTATCTAATATTTTGTCGCTAACATGTGTTATCTTCTTGTATGGTCCCCTCGCTTCCCTACAGGTATCTTGTGTTTCATTTTCTTATGAATGCGGGTATGCGGGGCTAGTGTTAAAGAAAGAAGTAATACCCCTTGCATCCTCGCAATGTTACTCAAAAATATTTCAAGCTATCTTGCGAGTGTGTGGGGTGAAGTCAATTTAAGAGTTGTTGGGCCTTGTTCTCTCAACGCTTATGGTTTGAGCATCTCCAAACAGATCAACGACCTTGGTTCGTGCGCGCTTGCACAATTATTTTCAAGATGCTCACTTAGCTAAGCATGCATGCCTGTGGTCAATAAGGCAACATAGCCCCACGATGATATGAGGAAGAAAGTAGTGAAGCTTCTTACAGGTGTGCGGGGTGACGATAATCTATCGTGTTTTCCACACCCGACAAAATTTTACCAGCGCCCGGTTTTGAATCTTCCAACGATTGTGACATGACTGTAGTGGCTAAATTCAATGTCGAACTACTTCTTTGGCCCTGTGTACATGCAATCCCAGTGTTGCCCCATGCCTATTTACCATTTGTAGGTGTTGTTTCTTTTGACGAGAACATTTTTTATGCCAACTTTTTGTAGGGTATGGACTTCTCTTCTTGACTGTAGAGTGCATTCAATTTTTGTCCTGCTTGTCAACTTCATGGATCAAATGTACACACATAGATCACAATTTTTATTTGATTTATCCTACTTGTCTTGTAACTTAACTCCAGTTTGGTTGGAGTTTGAACTCAAATATAAAATCAAAGTTATGTTGGCACTTTAGAAAACAATCCTTGTATCATAATTCTAGTTCTCCTCTAGCTCTTTTGTAGTGGGTATGCCCTGCACTTGTAAATTTGCATTTGCCTTGCGTTAATGAAAAATCACGTTTTTACCTCTTCTCCCAGTTTGATATATTGTGCAAATTCCCTTGCCTTGTATTGATTGTTTCTTTTCTGTGTTTTCACGTTTGTATGTTGTGTCAAATTGTCTCATGAATGCTATATTGTGAATGCATCTTTCCTTGTAGCATCTCATTAGCTCTGACATGCATATGAGTTCTTGGGGAATAGATTAGAGTTGAGATTTGTGTAGTTTGGGAGGCCTTATTAATGTTTTGTGCAGTTATAAGTAAGGAGAGACCAAGTTTCAATTAGGTGCATCACCCCCTTTATGTCTTAGCATTCTCCTTCTCCCTTTTCCATGAAAGTTGTTAGATTATAATAGATTAGGTGCACCTTAATTGGTAGGAAGTCGACCTTCTCCAAAGATTCAACCTCACATGCCCAAGTTCTCACACTTGGAGATTGATTAATTATTTCACAAGGTTGCTTGGGGGTCATACCCCAAGCATGGGTGCAAACTTTTGTGTTAATAGTTTCCTTTATGGTCTTTAATGTGAAGAAGATCATAAGTATTATAGTCTTGATTCTAGTTAAATTGCTTTTCGTATTATCTTTCTAATGCTATAACATATAGTTTTTCATATAGTGTTATATACATGCATACATATAAATGGAGAACTAAATCCTCAAATAGGAATAACCAATACACTGGTGCAAGTAGAATAGGATTAGACCTTTTAGATAATGCATAATTGCAATAAGCCCAAGCCAAAGGGACCTACAAATAAGACAAAAGAAAGGCCAAATGACAAATAAGTGGAAAGAGTTGTAACAAATATTTTGAAGTGGGCAAACTTAGGGATCAAGAGATCAAGCAAATAAACAAAAAATAAGCAAGAAAGGAAGTTGATGAAGAAATAGAAGGAATAGAAAAACATGTTAAGACCAAAGTGAGTTCCACATACAATAACATTGTAGGTCTAACAAAACATGCAAGGCATCTTGGAAACACCAATTCACAGGGAAGGGTAAATTTGTAAAGGTACAATAGATATAAAATCCTTAGAGTATTACATTGTGATTTGTGGATTTTTGAGGATTGTTAGCAAGCATCCAAAAAAATAGAGTAGGTTGAAATGACCTTCACTGTGATCTCATAAGGCCCAAAATTAGAGGTAATTTGCATCTTCTAAAGCAATAAATTCTTGAAAATAAATCTCACTCTAAAAAATTCTCTAGATACACTTCATTGCACATACCTTCTCAAATTCTAATAGAATTCAAAGACATCAACAAGTCAATAGATGCATTCAAGCTAAAAATATGATTGTTGCCTACAATCTAGCATTTACAAGTTTAGCATCTTACAAAATATTTTGATTCATTGTCATGATATTGAGAAAACTTTTTGATTTCATAGCTTATCTATTCTTTAAAGGCTACAGATATGGTATCTTGGTAAAAGGTATACTCTTTGTCCTATGTAAGGACACAAAAATCTTGATCGACATGATTTGTCTTCTTAAACTATTGAATTCTTGCCCTATCGTTTCTTATGCTATCAAATGCTCCAACAAGTTATCTTAAGTCTTGAATGACTACCAAGACATTATAATTCATATTAAGCCTATGGTATATTTTGGCTAAGCATCACAACTCTTATGTCAACATGGATACACACAATACTTAAAGTGATGGGAGATGGTAGTATCTAATAACAACAATTCTACTGTAGTGCCTCTCGTGGTTGGAATTTGAACTCAAATGTAAAATCAAAGTTATGTTGGCTCTTTAAAAAGCAATCTTTGTATCATAATTTTGGTTCTCCTCTGGCTCTTTTGTAGTGGCTATGCCCTGCACTTGTAAATTTGCATTTGCCTTGAATTAATAAAAAATCATGTTTTTACCTCTTCTCTCAGTCTGATATATTGTGCAAATTCTCTTGCCTTGTATTGATTGTTTCTTTTCTGTGTTTTCAAGTTTGTATGTTGTGTCAAATTGTCTCATGAATGCTATATTGTAAATGCATCTTTCATTGTAGCATCTCATTAGCTCTCACCTACATATGAGGTCTTGGGGAATAGACTAGAGCTGAGATTTGTGTAGTTTGGGAGGCCTTATTAATGTTTTGTGCAGTTATAAGTAAGGAGAGACCAAGTTTCAATTAGGTGCATCACCCCTTTATGTTTTAGCATTCTCCTTCTCTCTTTTCCATGAAAGTTGTTAAATTATGATAGATTAGGTGCACCCTGATTGGTAGGATGTCAACCTTCTCCAAAGATTCAACCTCACATGCCCAAGTTCTCACACTTGGAGGTTGATTCAATGTTTCACAAGGTTTCTTGGGGGTCATACCCCAAGCATGGGTGCAAAATTTTGTGTTAATAGTTTCCTTTATGGTCTTCAATGTGAAGAAGATCATAAGTATTGTAGTCTTGATTGTAGTTAAATTGCTTTTCGTATTATCTTTCTAATGCTATAACATATAGTTTTTCATTTAGTGTCATATACATGCATACATATAAATGGAGAACTAAATCCTCAAATAGGAATACACCAATACCCTGGTGCAAGTAGAATAGGCTTGGACCTTTTAGAGTATGCAGAGTTGCAATAAGCCCAAGTCAAAGGGACCTACAAATAATACAAAAGAAAGACCAAATGACAAATAAGTGGAAAGAGTTGTAACAAATATTTTGAAGTGGGCAGACTCAGGGATCAAGAGATCAAGTAAATAAACAAAAAGTGAGCAAGAAAGGAAGTTGATGAAGAAATAGAAGGAATAGAAAAATATGTTAAGACCAAAGTGAGTTCCACATACAATAACATTGTAGGTCTAACAAAACATGCAAGTCATCTTGGAAACAAAAATTCATAGGGGAGGGTCAATGTGTAAAGGTACAATGGAGATAAAATCCTTAGAGCATTACATTGTGATTTGTGGATTTTTGAGAATTGTTAGCGAGCATCCAACAAAATAGAGTAGGTTGAAATGACCTTCACTGTGATCTCGTAAGGCCCAAAATTAGAGGTAATTTGCATCTTCTAAAGAAATAAAGTCTTGAAATTAAATCTCACTAGAATAATTTCTCTAGATACACTTCATTGCACATACCTTCTTAAATTCTATTAGAATCCAAAGACATCAACAAGTCAATAGATGCATTCAAACTTAAAATATGATGGTTGCCTACAATGTAGCATTTACAAGTTTAGCATCTTACCAAATATTTTGATTCATTGTCACGATATTGAGCAAACTTTGTGATTCCATAGCTTATCTATTCTCTAAGGGCTACACATATGGTATCTTTGGAAAAGGTATACTCTTTACCCTATGTAAGGACACAAAAATATTGATCGACATGATTTGTCTTCTTAAACTATTGATTTCTCGCCCTATAATTGCTTGTGCTATTAAATGCTCCAACAAGTTATCTTAAGTCTTGACTGACTACCAACACATTATAATTCATATTAAGCATGTGGTTTATTTTGGCTAAGTATCACAACTCTTATCTCAACATGGATACACACAATCCTTAAAGTGAAGGGAGATGGTAGTATCTAATAACAACAATTCTACTGTAGGGCCTCTCATGGTTGGAGTTTCAACTCAAATGTAAAATCAAAGTTATGTTGGCTCTTTAAAAAGCAATCTTTGTATCATAATTCTGGTTCTCCTCTGGCTCTTTTGTAGTGGCTATGCCCTGCACTTGTAAATTTGCATTTGCCTTGCACTAATAAAAAATCATGTTTTTACCTCTTCTCTCAATCTGATATATTGTGAAAATTCTCTTGCCTTGTATTGATTATTTATTTTCTATGTTTTCAAGTTTGTATGTTGTGTCAAATTGTCTCATGAATCCTATATTGTAAATGCATCTTTCCTTGTAGCATCTCATTAGCTTTGACCTGCATATGAGTTCTTGGGGAATAGATTAGAGTTGAGATTTGTGTAGTTTGGGAGGCCTTATTAATGTTTTGTGCAGTTATAAGTAAGGAGAGACCAAGTTTCAATTAGGTGCATCACCCCTTTATGTTTTAGCATTCTCCTTCTCCCTTTTCCATGAAAGTTGTTAGATTATGATAGTTTAGGTGCACCCCGATTAGTAGGAAGTCGACCTTCTCCAAAGATTCAACCTCACATGCCTAAGTTCTCACACTTGGAGGTTGATTCAATGTTTCACAAGGTTGCTTGGGGGTCATACCCCAAGCATGGGTGCAAATTTTTGTGTTAATAGTTTCCTTTATGGTCTTTAATGTGAAGAAGATCATAAGTATTTTACTCTTGATTATAGTTAAATTGCTTTTCGTATTATCTTTCTAATGCTATAACATATAGTTTTTCATATAGTGTCATATACATGCATACATATAAATGGAGAACTAAATCCTCAAATAGGAATACACCAATACCTTGGTGCAAGTAGAATAGGCTTGGACCTTTTAGAGCATGCAGAGTTGCAATAAGCCCAAGTCAAAGGGACCTACAAGTAAGACAAAAGAAAGACCAACTGACAAATAAGTGGAAAGAGTTGTAACAAATATTTTGAAGTGGGCAGACTCAGGGATCAAGAGATCAAGAAAATAAACAAAAAGTGAGCAAGAAAGGAAGTTGATGAAGAAATGGAAGGAATAGAAAAATATGTTAAGACCAAAGTGATTTCCACAAACAAAACATGCAAGTCATCTTGGAAACACAAATTCGTAGGGAAGGGTAAATTTGTAAAGATACAATGGAGATAAAATCCTTAGAGCATTACATTGTAATTTGTGGATTTTTTAGAATTGTTAGTGAGCATCCAACAAAATAGAGTAGGTTGAAATGACCTTCACTATGATCTCGTAAGGCCCAAAATTAGAGGTAATTTGCATCTTCTAAAGCAATAAAGTCTTGAAATTAAATCTCGCTGTAATAAATTCTCTAGATACACTTCATTGCACATACCTTCTTAAATTCTATTAGAATCCAAAGATATCAACAAGTCAATAGATGCATTCAAGCTAAAAATATGATGGTTGCCTACAATCTAGTATTTACAAGTTTAGCATCTTACCAGATATTTTGATTCATTATCATGATATTGAGAAAACTTTTTGATTCCATAGCTTATCTATTCTTTAAGGGCTACACATATGGTATCTTGGGACAAAGGTATACTCTTTATCCTATGTAAGGACACAAAAATATTGATCGACATGATTTGTCTTCTTAAACTGTTGATTTATCGCTCTATAATTTCTTGTGCTATCAAATGCTCCAACAAGTTATCTTAAGTCTTGACTGACTACCAACACATTATAATTCATATTAAGCATGTGGTTTATTTTGGCGAAGCATCACAACTCTTATCTCAACATGGATACACACAATCCTTAAAGTGATGGGAGATGGTAGTATCTAATAACAACAATTCTACTGTAGTGCCTCTCGTGGTTGGAGTTTGAACTCAAATGTAAAATCAAAGTTATGTTGGCTCTTTAAAAAGCAATCTTTGTATCATAATTATGGTTCTCCTCTGGCTCATTTGTAGTGGCTATGCCCTGCACTTGTAAATTTGCATTTTCCTTGCACTAATAAAAATTCATGTTTTTACCTCTTCTCTCAGTCTGATATATTGTGCAAATTCTCTTGCCTTGTATTGATTATTTATTTTCTATGTTTTCAAGTTTGTATGTTGTGTCAAATTGTCTCATGAATGCTATATTGTAAATGCATCTTTCCTTGTAGCATCTCATTAGCTTTGACCTGCATATGAGTTCTTGGGGAATAGATTAGAGTTGAGATTTGTGTAGTTTGGGAGGCCTTATTAATGTTTTGTGCAGTTA
>MU225894.1:1376721-1418029 GCA_018584345.1 Thuja plicata
GGAGGCCTTATTAATGTTTTGTGCAGTTATAAGTAAGGAGAGACCAAGTTTCAATTAGGTGCATCACCCCTTTATGTTTTAGCATTCTCCTTCTCCCTTTTCCATGAAAGTTGTTAGATTATGATAGATTAGGTCCACCTTGATTAGTAGGAAGTCGACCTTCTCCAAAGATTAAACCTCACATGCCCAAGTTCTCACACTTGGAGGTTGATTCAATGTTTCACAAGGTTGCTTGGGGGTCATACCCCAAGCATGGGTGAAATTTTTTGTGTTAATAGTTTCCTTTATGGTCTTTAATGTGAAGAAGATCATAAGTATTTTAGTCTTGATTGTAGTTAAAATGCATTTTTGTATTATCTTTCTAATGCTATAACATATAGTTTTTCATATAGTGTCATATACATGCATACATATAAATGGAGAACTAAATCCTCAAATAGGAATACACCAATACCTTGGTGCAGGTAGAATAGGCTTGGACCTTTTAGAGTATGCAGAATTGCAATAAGCCCAAGTCAAAGGGACCTACAAATAAGACAAAAGAAAGACCAACTAACAAATAAGTGGAAAGAGGTGTAACAAATATTTTGAAGTGGGAAGACTCAGGGATCAAGAGATCAAGCAAATAAACAAAAAAGAGCAAGAAAAGAAGTTGATGAAGAAATAGAAGGAATAGAAAAGTATGTTCAGACCAAAGTGAGTTCCACATACAATAACATTGTAGGTCTAACAAAACATGCAAGTCATTTTGGAAACACCAATTCACAGGGAAGGGTAAATTTGTAAAGGTACAATGGAGATAAAATCCTTAGAGCATGACATTGTGATTTGTGGATTTTTGAGAATTGTTAGCAAGCATCCAACAAAATAGAGTAGGTTGAAATACCCTTCACTATAATCTTGTAAGGCCCAGAATTAGAGGCAATTTGAATCTTCTAAAGAAATAAATTCTTGAAAATAAATCTCACTCTAAAACATTGTCTAGATACACTTCATTGCACATACCTTCTTAAATTCTAATAGAATCCAAAGACATCAACAAGTCAATAGATGCATTCAAGCTAAAAATATGATGGTTGCCTACAATCTAGCATTTACAAGTTTAGCATCTTACCAAATATTTTTATTCATTGTCATGATATTGAACAATCTTTGTGATTCCATAGCTTATCTATTCTTTAAGGGATACACATATCATATCTTGGGAAACGATATACTCTTTGTCCTATATAAGGACACAAAAATCTTGATCGACATGATTTGTCTTCTTAAACTGTTGAATTCTGGCCCTATCATTTCTTGTGCTATCAAATCCTCCAACAAGTTATCTTAAGTCTTAACTGACTACCAACACATTATAATTCATATTAAGCCTGTGGTTTATTTTTGGATAAGCATCACAACTCTTATCCCAACATGGATACACACAATCCTTTAAGTGATGCGAGATGGTAGTATCTAATAACAACACTTCTACTGTATTGCCTCTCGTGTTTGCATTCTGTTTCATGACTATTTTTGACCCGAGAGACACCTTGGTTATTACTGGATTATTTGCATGATGAGATGCTTTGATGAATTTACATTATTTTGATTACCAGTATCATAGTTGTTAGATGCTAGATGATGTTACTATTTAGTTTGATCATATCTGCATGATGATGCTAGTGATGCGGCATGATGCTTTATGATGATGCCTAGTTTATTTTGTATTCAGACTTGGACTGTGGAATATATTTATATTCGATGGTTGTTATTAGACTCTTTATTCTGGTGCTTTTATGTTATGGATACTTGTCTTTTACTTTCAGTAGATATATGCTCAAATGACTGTAAATGATTATTTAAATAATTTAATTTTAATTATTTATCATGTGGTTATATATTGTGATAATGTACTACACCACCGTTATGCATGTTGCCTGTTGGTGCTAGTACGAAGTGAGACAGAGTCATAGTCATTTGCTTGTGAGATCTACACAATGTCTCATTCTCCTTCAACATGATCATGTGTTTGTTTGTGCTTCGACTATTTATATGATTGAGCAAATACACTTGATGTTTGCTTTTTTACTGAACATGTACCAGATACATTCATCTTGAGTACAAGATTTGAGTGTGTACCTACATCCCCGATAGTGACACCAGGAGATAGTGACCTTGATCGTTCATACTGAGCCAATATTGTCCCTGTATGGGCGATGTATCCGTAGTATTGTCATTATTATTAACCCTCCGATTATTGTGGTAAATCTGGATTCATAATTCATTTTGATTTGACCAGTGAGCATGTCTGTGCATTTAGGGTTCCGCAATTGTCACGAAAATGATTAAATTTAAATACTGATTTAATTATATTTTGGGGAATTTTAATGATTTGTTTTATTTTAATTGTTTTCTGGCTAATTTGTCGTAGTTGAATTCCAAATGCCTAGAATTATTTTAATTAATTTTGAGAAAAGGCCAATTAGTTTATTAAGTGGCTTAATATTCTAATTTATAAGTCAATTTTATAAATGTGCTTACATTAGGCAAAAAGTAAGTTTTTGACTTCACTTCTCATTTTTATGATTTGGAAAGTTTGAGTTTTGCTAAAATCCCTCTTTGGAGAATTTGACCTTTTGCTCGCTGTGGGAGATAGGATCATTGGATCGTCACGAGGATAAACTCGTTGGATTCATAGCGGGGATCTCCATCTTCTCTATGATTTTCAGCTTGATTGGAGTCTTCTCCACTTTTCTTTCTTCATTCTGGATTTTGAGCATTTGGAGTGAGGTAGGGCTTCCTCATTTTTATTGTTTAACTTCATTTTTTCAAATTATTTTGATTACTAAATGGTTGGGGGGTTGAAACCTAGTGTTCCCCTCTATTTTCATTCATTTCCATGACCTGTTTGTGCGGGTATGAGTATTTATGTATTTTCATACTTTAGAATTGAATTTTTTACCTAGTTATGCTTGCAGATTTTGTATGTGTGCCTGAAACTTGAATTTTATTTGATTTTTGGTAGTTTGGGCATTTTGTATAAGTGGGTTATCTCTTTCATCAAATTTTGAGATGTTTGGAGTTTGAGTATTTTTGGTATCGCCTTGTTTTACGTGTTGCCCAACATTTGTCTATGCCTTGTTGGATTGAGTTGAATTATGTCTATAGTATCTTTTGCTACAAGGAGTAGGATCATGGAGTCAGAATGGATAGAGGACATTTCAAGTATTTTTATATCTCGATCCGAAAGTGCTCCGTCAGCGTAATTTTGTGGATTTGGTCATTGGCCATTTTTTTCAGGGTTTGTTTACCTCCTTTTTGGTTTCAACTCGGCCGCAATTCCCGAGTGGGTTATGTTATTTCTTCTCATTTCTTTTCCTAGACCTAGCCCCTTGCATATTGAGTATTTCATTGGTTACATGGTGTTGGTTGTGCCCACCGACGTGTACGTGAGTGTGCCTTTGGTGGACCTTGCAAGATCCAAACTCCATATAGGCCAATTGAGTGTTTGATCATCGAGGGTTGGCTTAGGAAATTGCATTTCATTGTGGCACTCATCCTATGGTGAGAAAGGGTATGTATTGGTAAATGTGTGGAGTGGCTTCTCACAGTTATCCTGGCCCGAAAGTGGCCGACAAGGTAACGTGAAGAGGTTTAATCAAGTGATAACCAAATAAACACATGGGTAATAAAACTTAATGAAAGAAAAGAGAACACCTATATGGTATGAGGCCTCCTGAAGGAGTAGAGTTACCACACCATAGATCACTAAGATATTACGAGCCAAGTGCAGGGGTGCGGTGTATGTACAGAAGCCAGTCTCCTGCATGAGCTAGTACAAAGACACATTATGAGGCCTCTTGAGGGAGTTGAGTTACCATACCACATACCACTTGGGCTAGTACGAGCCAAACTATGAAACTACACTAGAATCTCTACATAGTATCCTATAATGTGTTATGAGTAGTGACCTGGAATATTGCATTTGCATTCATGATCATATGTGTACCTTGAGTCATGCATTGGTTGGCATGTGTGTAGCCTCATGTGTGTGTGTGTGTATCTTATGTGACTGTGGTCATGTCATTATCTCCATGAGCACGGTGGGGGTGGACCTACAGATTCCATATGGTTGGGTGGCATTGCTAACCTATACCACTGCTGAGGATCGAAGTTCAGAGACGATCTTCTTCCAGCTACAGGATTGGATCTTGATTCTCATTTTTTATTCAAGTTACCTTTAGTGATTTATGTAGTTACTTGTATTCATGCTTATGTAATTATTTTAGATGATATAGATACTTTATTCTTTCAATTATGTTGTACTTATGCTTTTGAGGGCAATCGAGTGTCTACGTCCTCGATTTGTCCATTCCCGATACTCCCCGGTGTGGAGTTTATCTTCTTGTTTGCCTCAATTTTTCTCTATTTTTCCTCCTTTGGTCGGAGATGCAACTTCTCTTATGCATAGCTATATGCTCTCGTATGAGTTACAGTAGGCTCTCGTATGACATCCTATAGGGACTCATACGAGATCATGCTGCTCGTATTGGGATTTTCTAGTTTCTTGTAAGGCTTCCTATGGATACTCGTATGACACCATATGCATACTCATACGAATTCCTACTGGAGTTACTCATACCATGGACAAAGGGAATTTTCATCCTCGACCGAAAGATACAAGTTGGTTTTTAGGATACCCTTTTTGGGGATACACCTTCCCAAGTTGGAACAGATCGAATATCGATCACTTTGAGGTAATTGAATGCTATCTATGTTAGATTGTGCATTTTAATTTGTTAAATGATCTTGTATGGATAAATATGGTAGAAGTTGTACTTTGGGCTTATAAAGTATCGTTGTAGATTAACATAGTAATTTAAATGAACCTTGCATGCTAATCATGTAGATGACAAATGAATCATGGTTATTGTTAGGGCTTGGGAATATTTGGATACGTGTTATTCTTCCACTTTGTGATATGTTATATGTTGTTTACTCCTATTTTAATTTTTTATTTTATTACGTTGATTATTGTTTATCCTCGTGTCCAAGGATTCCCAGGCAGGGCATTACATCCGGTATCAGAGGCTATGTTCTAACATTGGGATCTCTATGTTATGCTCCCATTGTGTTGGTTTTAGTGTTGGAGTGTTTATATATGTTGATAATTGTTTCTTTTATTTTGTTATTCTTGTGGTATGTATTATTGTATTATATTGTAGTTCTAACCCTTGCCTTGTTGGCCTATGAAGGATGCCTCCTTCACTTAGATGTGGACGGGGTCATGACCGATAAAATGTCAGTTGGGACGATTGTGAGGAGGAGCATCATGAGGAGGAGTATCGTGAGGAGGAACATAGGGAGGAGGAAAGGCAGGGAGAGAACTAGGGTGGTGTGGAGGCATTGACGCCTTTGCTTTAGGATCTCATAGCTCGGTTGGGACCTAGACTTGATAGGTCACAACGTGAGGGATCACAACATGAAGGCTCACAGGGGGAGATTCTCGGATGTCTGAGCAAGGAGAAGGGAGGAGAGAGTGCAAGAATTCTCATATGCCACTAGATAGTAGATGAGATCTTAGGAGAGGGCTGGCTGCAAATGACAATGACACCATCCATGTGGATATGATGAGATACCTCTTGCGGTCTCGACCACCATTCTTTGATGGAAAGGGAGGTGATAGTAAGGCTGAGATGTGGTTGCTAGACCTTGGACGTTTCTTTTCTATGTATCCCTATGTGAGAAACCTTAGAGCATGCCATGCTGTCATGCACTTGAGAGATCATGCTTCCATTTGGTGGCTTATAGAGGAGAAAATGCTACAGATCAGTCTTGCAGATCTCACCTGGGAGATATTTGAGGAGCGATTCAGAGAGAGGTTTCTATCGGCTCAGTATAGAGAGAATCATGCATATGAGTTTCATGAGATCATACAGGGTACCATGTTGGTGGACCAGTATGAGCAGAGGTTTTTTGGGCCGAGGTAGTATTCTAGCTATAATCATGACGAGGTCCTCTTGGCTCATCACTTTGTTCAAGGCCTTAATGGCTCTATTATTGGAGACATGCGTTTGCATCATCCTAGGACACTGATATTTCCGCTGAGAAGGAAAGGATTACCAAAAGAAATGTGGCAAAGGGATTCAGTAGCAGGGCAAGTTCATAGAGCCATAATGCACAACCTATAGGGCCAACTTTACCATATACTCAGAAATAGTCTGCTAGTTTAGCCCGTACTTAGTCGACACCTTTGAGGGGTGACTGCCCTCATTTTAGTAGATTGTGCTATTCTCAAAATTATTAGAGTAACCATGGTTCAGGCACCCAAGGAGGGAAGGGGCATGTTCGGTAGCTGAGCAATCAGTCACAATACACTCGACCAACTTAGAGTGTTCAAATAAGCCCTGGTAGAGGTAGTTTTCAGCAGTCCAATGCACTTTAGAGTGGACATGGTTATGTTGGAGGATCATGTTTTTATCGTGGTCAGCAGTGCCGCAAGGAAGTGATGTTTCCTCAGAAGTTGTCGGTTGGTAAGAGCAGGGATGTGGCCATGTCAGAGCCTACAATCGGGGAAGCAGGTAAGTCCCATAGACTATTTACGCTGGTTGATAACCATTAGGCTGAGCACTAGGGCACCATAATCAAGACTATAGGTGTATTAAATGGTATTTCTACCACTTTTTTATTTGATTCCGGTGCTTCAGATTCTTTTATTTCACCCTCTCTTGTTTAGTGATGTGGGCTAGTGGCAGCATGACAAGTTGATAGGTGGCAAGTTGAGTTGGCCACAGGATCCAAAGTGTTTGTGGATTCCTTTGTCTGTGGTTGTGTGTTGGATTTGGGAACCTTCACCACCACTTTAGACCTTCATGTCCTACCCTTAGGTTCTTATGGCATTGTGCTGGGTATGAAATGGTTAGATTCTCAGCAAGTAAGTATTGATTGTCGGTGTAAGACTGTGCAGTGTGTTAGTGACATAGGTGGGCGTGTTGAGCTTATAGGGGTCCATAGACCTATTTCACTATGTATCATCTCAACTATGCAACTGAAGTGGAGTATGCGCTAGGGATATCAGTTGTTCGCAATGTCTGTTAGTGACCTTGATGAGGCTGAGGGTTGAGAAGTGACTCTTGATGATCATCCAATCCTCTGTTAGTTTTCCTATGTGTTTCTGGATGAGATACTAGGTATGGCGCCTTAACTCGACATCAATTTTTGCATTGATCTCATTCTTGGAGCTGAGCCTATTTTTTGGGCACCTTTTTGCATGACTGACTGCTTAGGATTTGAGTGAGCTTCATTTGTAGCTAGAGGAGTTGTTGGCAAAGGGTCATATTTGTCCTAGTGTATGGCCATGGGGTGCACTAGTGATCATTGTGAAGAAGAAGGATGGATCCTTGTGCTTTTGCATTGATTACTGACAGTTGAATAAGGTGAAAGTGAAGAACCAATATCCCTTGCTGAGGATTGAAAATTTGTTTGATCAGATGAATGGAGTGAGAGTGTTCTCGATGATAGATTTAAAGTCGGGATACCATCATCTTTAGATCCAGGAGGATGATATTCATCGAACAGATTTCCGTACAAGCTATGTGCATTAAGAGTTTACAATTTTACCTTTTGGGTTGACCAATGCACCATGAGTGTTCATCAGTTTGATGAATGGGGTGTTCCACACTTACCTCAATCAGTTTTTCCTTATTTTTCTTGATGAAAAACTAATTCACTCGAAGACCTTTGAGGAGCATAGATCCATTTGCATCTAGTATTGCAGTGTCAATGCGACCATCAATTGTATAGAAACTTGGCCAAATGTGATTTCTTCCAGACTGAGGTGAAGTATTTGGGGCACATCATATCAGGTGATGGTATTGCAGTGGATCCTTCTAAGATCTGAGCTATCATGGATTGGCCAACACCCACAAGTGTTCCTGAGGTTTGTGGTTTCATGGGTTTGGTAGGATATTACCATCGATTTGTGAAGGATTTCTCCCAGTTGGCTAATCCAATCACTTCTCTTTAGAGGAAAGGGAAGAAGTTTGTTTGGACCGAGCAATGTGAGTCATCTTTTGAGGCTCTTAAGGAGAATTTGACCAGTGCACCTATCTTGGTTGTGCCAGACCCTGCGGGTGAGTTTATGGTGTGCACTGATGCACCTTTGGAGGGTGTGGGGGAATTTCTTATGTAGGAGGTGCGAGTGATTTCTTATGAGTCCTGGAAGCTCGAGGACCATGAGCTGAACTACCCCTCATGATTTGGAGTTAGCAGTGATTGTGCATGCGCTAGTGTGTTGGAGACATTTTCTTTTGGGTCACATGTTTGTGCTGCATAGTGATCATCAGAGCCTGTAGTATATATTTTCCCAGCCAAACCTGGATGCATGATAGCATCAATGGATAGAGTTCTTGTGTGAGTATGATTTTGATGTTCATTACATCAAGGGAAATGTGAATGTGGTCGCGGATGCCTTAAGTAGAAGGAAGCATGAGATCTCAGTTTTTTCTTTGGGTATGGATTTGTGTGGCCGGATCCTTTTGGTTTTTCTTAGTGATTTGTGGTATTAGGGGGTTAGAGCAGAGATTGATTCTGGATGGACCCTTGTTGGGCATTTTACAGGTTACTCATTGGAGTCACATGGACTTTTGCAGCACCATGAGCACATTTATGTACAGGTATCAGGGGATCTTCATTTTTTGATTTTGTCAAAAGTACATCATGCAACGTATTCTACACATCCTAGTGTCAAGAAGATGCATTCTGACCTTAGACAATTATACTTTTGGTCAGGGATGAGGCATGATATTGCTGATTTTGTTGCTTGACGCCTTGAGTGTTAGAGAGTGAAGGCAGAGAACCAGCATCCTGCGGGTCTTTTGCAGCCACATTCCATTCCCAAGTGGAAATGAGATACTATATCCATTGATTTTATTATAGGGTTACCTATGTCGTCACATCGTGATGATTCTATTATAGTGACAGTGGACAAGTTGTCGAAGATAGCTCACTTTCACCCATGAGGGTATCATATACTGCTGCCTCAGTAGCGCATGTATTCTTGGAGGATATTGTTCGGTTCCATGGGATTCATCGTTGAATTATCTTAGATAGAAATCTAATGTTCACTTCGACACCATGGACATCTATTCAGCATGCCTTGGGCGCATAGCTCAATTTCAATTCTGCTTATCACCCGTAGATAGATGGACAAATAGAGCGGGTGAATCAAGTTCTTAAGGACATGTTTCACATGTACGTGATGGATCGACATATGACATGAGAGGACTATTTGTACTTGGTTAAGTTTTCTTATAATAATGGGTACCATAGTTCTCTTGGCATGTCACCTTTTTAGGCCTTGTATGGTAAATCGTGCCATACTCCTTTGAGTTGGGATCGGTTAGAGGACTGAGTAGTTTTGGGTCTAGAGATGCTTTAGGATATGGAGCAACATGTGGTTCATATTAGAGAGAATTTAGTTACTTCTCAGGATCGACAGAAGAATTATGTTGATGCCCATAGGATGGTTCGTCACTTTTTTGTTGGTGACCAAGTATTCTTGAGAGTTTGTCGTTAGAAGATCCCCATCGATCATGGGAAAGGATCTAAATTAGCTCCACACTTTGTTGGACCTTCTGAGATCCTCGAGTGGATTGGTCCTGTTTCTTATCACTTGGCGTTGCCACCTAGCCTATCACACATCCATGATGTTTTCAATGTTTCTATGTTTAGACAGTATATTCATGATGTAACCCATGTTCCTGCTTTGGATGCTTTGTAGGTAGAGGATGAACAAATTTCTTTGGAGCCCATCCACATTCTTCAACATCAGAGGCTGACCCTCAAAGGTTGTGACATAGAGCAGGTAAGGGTCCAATGAAACCCGAGTGATGAGACTTCTGCCACATGTGAGGATTCTTTACAGTTTAGAGATTTATACCCATACCTTTTTGTAGGATTCTAGGAGTAAGCCTATACCTATTCAGTTTAGATAGTATATTCACAATGTAACCCATGTTCTTGTTTGGGATGCTTTATAGGTAGAGGATGGGAAACTTTCTTTGGATCCCATCTGCATTCTTCAACATCAGAACTGACTCTCAGAGGTTGGGACATAGACAAGGTAAGTGTCCAATGGGACTTGAGTGATGAGACTTCTACCACATTGGAGGATGCTTCATGGTTGAGAGATTTATAGCCATACCTTTTTACAGGCTTTCAGGAGTAAGCCTATACCTAGTGGGGGAGGATTTACTGCCTCCCGTGTTTGCATTATGTTCCATGACTATTTTTGACCTGAGAGACACTTTGATTATTACTGGATTATTTGCATGATGAGATGCTTTGATGACTTTACATTGTTTTGATTACCAGTATCATAGTTGTTAGATGCTAGATGATGTTGCTATTCAGTTTGATCATATATGCATGATGATGCTAGTGATGCGACATGATGCTTTATGATGACGCCTGGTTTATTTTGTATTTAGCCTTGGACTATGGAGTATATTTATATTTGATGGATATTATTGGACTCTTTATTCTGGTGCTTTTATGTTGTGGATACCTATATTTTACTTTCAGTAGATATATGCTCAGATGGCTGTAAATGATTATTTAAATACTTTAATTTTAATGCATTATCATGTGATTATATATTGTGATACTGTACTGCACCACCATTATGCATGTTTCCTATTGGTGCTAGTACGAAGTGAGATAGACTCGTGTCACTTTATTGCGATTCTACATGATGTCATGTTCTCCTTCAATGTGATGATGTGTCTGTTTGTGTTTTGGCTATTTATATAATTGAGCAACTACACTTTATATTTTATTGTTTACTGAACAAGTACCAAGTACATTAGTCATGAGTATAGGATTCAAGTGTGTACCTATATCCCCAGTAGTGGCACTAGGAGATAGTGACCTTGACTGTTCATGTTGAGCCAATGTTGTCCCTATATGGGCGACCGATCTATAGTATTGTCATTATTATTAACTCTCCAGTTACTATGGTAAATATGAATTCATAATGCATTTTGTGATTTGACCAGTGAGCGGGTATTTTCATTTTGGGATCCATAGTTGTCACGGAAATAATTAAATTTAAATGCTGATTTAACTATATTTTGACAAATTTTAATGATTTGTTTTATTTTAATTATATCCTGACTAATTTGCCATAGTTAAATTCCAAATGCCTGGAATTGTTTTAATTAATTTTTGGAAAAGGCCAATTAGTTTATTTAATTGAATTAATATTCTAATTTATAATTCACTTTTATAAAAGTTCTTATATTAGGCAAAAAGTAAATTTTTGACTTCACTTCTCATTTTTATGATTTGGAAAGTTTGCGTTTTGTTCCAAAACTCATCTTTGGAGAATTTGATCTTTTGCTCGCGATGGGAGATTGGATCGTTGGATCGTCACAAGGATAGGCTCATTGGATTAGTAGTGGGGATCTCCATCTTCTCTATGATTTTAATCTTGATTGGAGTCTTCTTCAGTCTTTCTTTTTTCATTCCTGATTTTGAGCATTTGGAGTGAGGTAGGGCTTTCTCATTTTTATTTTTTTACTTTGTTTTGTCAAATTATTTCAATTTCTAAATGGTTGGGGGTCTAGAACTAGTGTTCCCCTTAGTTTTCATGCATTTCCATGACTTGGTTGGGTGGGTATGAGTATTTATGTATTTTCATACTTTAGAATTGAAGTTTTTACCTAGTTATGATGCAAAATTTTGTATGGTCAGCATAATTTTGTGGATTTGACCTTTGGCCAATTTTGTCAGGATTTTTTTACCTCCTTTTTGGTTTCTAATCAACTGTGATTCCTGAGTGAGTTATGTTATTTCTTCTTTTTTATTTTCCTTGACCTAGCCCCTTGCATACTAAGTATTTAATTGGTTACGTGGTGTTGGTTGCACGCACCCACATGCACGTGAGCATGTCTCTGGCGGATCTTGTGAGATATGAACTCCTAGATATACGCCAGTTGAGTATTTGATCATTTGGGGGTTGGGTTGGAAAATTACATTTCCTTTTGCCACTTGTCATATGGAAAAGAAATGTATGTACAGGTAGATTTATGGAGTGGCTACTCATGATTATCCTGGCCTGGAAGTGGCCGACAAGGTAACATGAAGATGTTTAATCAAGTGATAACCGAATAAACACATGGATAATAAAAAATAATGCAAGAGAAGAGAACACATATATCGTATGAGGCCTCTCGAGGGAGGTGAGTTAACGTATAATATATTGCTTAGGGTAGTATGAGCCAAGTGTGAGGGTGCGGTGTATGTACAGTAGCCAGTCTCCTGCGTGAGCTGGTATGAAGGCACAATATGAGGCCTCCCAAGGGAGTTGAGTTACCATACCACATACTGCTTGGGCTAGTATGAGCCAAGCAATGAAACTCCACTAGTGTCCCTACATAGTATCCTATAGTGTATTCTGAGTAGTGACCTAGAATATTGCATTTGTATTCATGATCATATGTGTACCTTGTGTCATGCATTAGTTGGTGTGTGTGTATCTCTTGCATGTGTGTGTCTTATATGACTATGGTCGGGTCATTATCTCCATGAGCACAGTGGGGTGGGCCTATAGGTTCAAAATGGTTGGGTGGCATTGCTAACCAATACCATTGCTGGGGATCAGAGTTTAGAGATGATCTTCTTCCATCTATAGGATTGGAGCTTGATGCTCATTTTTTCTTCAGGTTACCTTTAGTGACTTATGCAGTTACCTTGTAATCATTCTTATGTAATGGTTGTAGATGATCTAGATGCTTTATTCTTTCAATTATGTTGTGATTATTCTTTTGAAGGCAATCGAGTGTCTACCTCCTCAATTTGTGTATTCTTGGCACTCCCCATTGTGGAGTTTATATTCTTGTTTGCCTCAATTTTTCTCTATCTTTCCTCCTTTGGCCGGAGATGAAGATTCTAATGAGTAGCTATATGGTCTCATACGAGCTACAATAGGCTCTTGTATGGCATCTTATAGGGACTTGTATGAGATCCTGCTGCTTGTATTGGGATTTTCTAGTTTCTCATATAGCTTCCTATGGATAATCATACAACACGATATGTATACTCATACGAATTATTACTGAAGCGGATAGAGGGAAATTTTGTGCTCGACTAGAAGATGCAAGTTGGTTTTTTGGATTCCCTTTTTGGAGATAAACCTTCCTAAATCAGAATAGATTAAATATTGGTCGCTTTGGGGTAATTTAATGCTATCCGTGTTAGACTATGCGTTTTAATTTAGTAAATGAACTTGTATGGATAAACATGGAAGGAATTGTAGATTGGGATTAAAAAGTATCATTGTGGACTGACATAGTAATTTAAATGAACCTTTTATGCTGATCATGTAGATGACAAATGAATCGTGCTTACTGTTAGGGATTGGGAATCTTTGGATTCATGTTAGTCTTCCACTTTGTGATGTATTATATGTTGTTTACTCCTATTTAAATTTTTTTATTATGTTAGTTCTTGTTTATCCTTGTGTCCAAGGATTCATGGGCAAGGCATTGCATCAGGCATTAGAGCCCATGTTCTAATGTTGGGATCTCTGTGTTATGCTCCCATTGTGTTGGTTTCAGTGTTGGAGTGTCTATATATGTTGATACTTGATTCTTTTATTATTTTTGTGCTTGTGGTATGTATTATTGTATTATCTTGTAGTTTTGACCCTTGCCTTGTTGGCCTATGAAGGATTCCTCTTGCACTTAGACGTGGACAAGGTCGTGACTGACAAAATGCCTGTCAGGATGATCATGAGGAGGAGAATTATGAGAAGGAACATTGTGAGGAAGAACATAGGGAGGAGGAAAGGCATGGAGAGAATGAGGGTGGTGTGGAGGAATTGGTGCCTTTGCTTCAGGATCTCATAGCTTGGTTGAGACCTAGACTTGACGGTTCACAACGTGAGGGATCACAATATGAAGGCTCATAGGGGGATTCCCAAATGTTTGAGTAGGGAGAAGGGAGGAGAGAGCACAAGCATTCTTGTACACCACCCAAAGGTAGAGGAGCTCTTAGGAGAGGTAGAGCTATAGATGACAAGGACACCATCCATGTGGATATGATGAGATACCTCTTGCGGTCTCGATCACCATTCTTTGATGGAAAAGGAGGTGACAGTAAGGCCAAGACGTGGTTCCTAGACCTTGGACATTGCTTCGCTATGTATCCCTATACAAGAAATCTTAGAGGTCGTTGAGCGGTCACACACCTGAGAGATCACGCTTCCACTTGGTGGCATATAGAGGAGAAGAAGTTCCATATCCGTCTTGCAGATCTCACCTTGGAGATATTTGAGGAGCGGTTCAGAGAGAGGTTTCTATCTGCTTAGTATAGAGAGACTCGTGTAAATGAGTTTCATGAGATCATATAAGGTACTAGGTTGGTGGATGAGTATGAGTAGAGGTTCTTTGAGCTGGGGCAATATTCTAGCTATAATTATGATGAGGTGCTCTTGAATCATCACTTTGTTTAGGGCCTTAATCACTCTATTATTGGAGACGTGCGTTTGCATCAGACTAAGACACTAAAACTTTCCACCGAGAAGGTGAGGATTGGAAAGAGCAATATGGCGAAGGTATTTAGTAACATGACAGGTTCACAGAGCCATAGTGCACAACCTACAGGGCCAGCTGCACCATATACTTAGACACAGTCTGCTAGACCAGCCCGTACTCAGTCGACACCTTCGAGGGGAGGTCACCCTTAGTTTAGTAGATCGCTCTATTCTCAGAATTAGTAGAGTGGACATGGATCAAGAACTCAAGGAGGGAAGGAGCGTGTTAAGAAGCAGGGAAATCAATCACAATACAGTTAGACAACTCAAAGATTTCAGCCGAGCCCTAGTAGAGGGAGTTTTCAGAAGTTCAGTGCACCTTAGAGTGGACATGGTTATGTTGGAGGATCATATTTTTCTTATGGTCAGTAGGGAAACAAGGTAGCGATGCGTCCTCAAAAGTTGTCGATAGGTTAGAGCAGGGGTGTGGCCATGTCAAAGCCTATAGTCGGGGACACAGCTAGGTGCCATAGAGTATTTGCAGTGGTTGATAACTGTTAGACCAAGTACTAGGGAAGTGTAGTGGAGACTACAAGTGTGTTACATTGTATTTCTACCACTATTTAATTTAATTTTGGTGCTTCAAATTCTTTTATTTAACCCTCTCTTGTTTAGTGATGCGAGCTAGTGGCAACACAACAAGTTGATAGGTGGCAGGTTGAGTTGGCCACAAGATCCAAAGTGTCAACGGATTCCTTTGTCTATATACCATTGTATACCTTCAATTGGCCACAAGATCCAAAGTGTCCGTACGAGTTCACCACCACTGTATACCTTCGTGTCCTAACCTTAGGTTCTTATGACATCGTGTTGGGTATGGGCTGGTTAGCTTCTCACCATGTAAGTATTGATTGTCAGCGTAAGTCACTGCAGTGTGTTAGTGACACAGGTGGGTCTATTGAGCTTGTAGGGGTCCAGAGACCTATTTCACTCTGTATCATCTCAGCTATGTAGGTGAAGCAGAGTATACACCAGGGATGTTAGTTTTTTGTAGTATCTGTTAGTGACCTTGATGAGGCCGAGGGTCAAGAAGTGAATCTTGATGATCATCCACTCGTCTGTGAGTTTTTCGATGTGTTTCTAGATGAGATACTAGGTATGTCACCTCAACACAACATCGATTTCCATATTGATCCCTTTCTCAAAGCTAAGCCTATTTCTCGAACACCTTACCGCATGAATAGTTAGGATTTGAGTGAGCTTCATTTGTAGCTATAGGAGTTGTTGGCCAAGGGCCATATTTGTCCTAGTGTATCCCCATGGGGTACACCAGTCATCTTTGTGAAGAAGAAGGATGGATCCTTGGGCTTGTGCATTGATTACCAATAGTTGAATAAGGTGACAGTGAAGAAATGATATCCCTTTCTAAGGATTGACAATTTGTTTGATTAGAAGAAGGGAGTGAGAGTGTTCTCAAAGATAGAAATGAAGTTGAGATACTATCAAATTCAGATCCAGGAGGCTGATATTCATCAAACAAATTTTTGTACACGCTATGGGCATTAAGAGTTTACAATGTTACCTTTTGGGTTGACCAATGCACAATTAGTGTTCATTAGTTTGATGAACGGGGTATTCCAAACTTACCTCGATCAATTTTTCCTTTTTTTTCTTGATGACATACTAGTTTACTCGAAGACCATTAAGGAGCATGAGATCCATTTGTGTTAGGTATTGTAGTGTCTACGTGACCATCAGTTGTATGAAAACCTTTCCAAATGTGATTTATTCCAGACTAAGGTGAAGTATTTGTGGGACATCATATCGGGTGATGGTATTGCAGTGGATCCTTCTAAGATTTGAGCTATCATGGATTACCCAACACCCATGAGTGTTCTTGAGGTTCCTAGTTTAATGGGTTTGGAAGGATATTACCATTGATTCATGAAGGATTTCTCCCGATTGAATCATCCTATCACTTCTCTTTAGAGGAAAGAGAAGAAGTTTGTTTGGAAAGAGCAGTGTGAGTCAAATTTTGAGGCTCTTAAGGAGCATTTGACAAGTGCACCTATCTTGGTAGTGCCAGACCCTGCAGGTGAGTTTATGGTGTGCACTGATACATCTTTGGAGGGTGTGGGGGTAGTTTTTATGTAGGAGGGATGAGTGATTGCTTATGAGTCCTGAAAGATCAACGATGATGAGCTGAACTACCCCTCTCATGATTTGGAGTTAGCAGTGGTTGTGCATGCGCTAGTGCATTGGAGACATTTTATTTTGGTTCACAAGTTTGTGCTATATAGTGATCACAGTATCTTGGAGTATGTATTTTCCTACCCAAACCTGAATACATGAAAATTTCGTTGGATGGAGTTCTTTGTGTGAGTATGATTTTGATGTTCATTACATCAAGAGAAAGGAGAATGTGGTCGCGGATGCCTTAATTATAAGGAGGCATGAGATCTCACTTTTTTCTTTGGGTATGGATTTGCATGGCTAGATCCTTGAGGTTTTTCCTAGTGATTTGTGGTATCCAGAGGTTAGAGTGGTGATTGAATCTGGACGTACCCTTGCTGGGCATTTTTTAGGTTACTCATTGGAGTCACATGGACTTTTCAACACCATGAGCTCATTTATATGTACCAGTGTCAGAGAATCTTCATTTTTTGATTTTTTTAGAAGCTCATTGTGCACTGTATTCCACACATCCTTGCATCAAGAAGAGCATGACGACCTCAAATAATTATACTTTTGGTCGGGGATGAGGTGTGATGTTGCTGATTGTGTTGCTTGATGCCTTGAGTGTCAGAGAGTGAAGGCAGAGCACCAGCATCTTGTGGGTCTTTTGCAGCCACATTCCATTCCCAAGTGGAAATGAGATACCATATCCATCAATTTTATTATAGGGTTTCCTATGTCATCACATCGCCACAATTCTATTATGGTGATAGTGGAAAAGTTGTCGAAGGTAGCTCAATTTTCACCCATGAGGGAATCATATAATGTTGCCTTGGTAGTGCATGTGTTCTTGGAGGATATTGTTAGGTTACATGGGATTCCTTGTAGGATAATCTCAGATAGGGATCCAATGTTCAATTTGACACTGTGGACATCTCTTCAACATGCCTTGGGCACACAATTCAATTTTAGTTCTTCTTATCACCTGAAGACAGATGGATAGACATAGCAGATGAATAAGGTTCTTGAGGACATGCTTCATAGGTACATGATAGATTGTTAGATGAGGTGGGAGGACTATTTGTACTTGGTTGAGTTTTCTTATAATAATGGGTACCATAGTTCTCTTGGAATATCACCTTTTCAAGCCTTGTATAGTAGACCATGCCATACTCATTTGAGTTGGGATCGGTTAGAGGACCGAGTAGTTTTGGGTCCAGAGATGCTTTAGGATATGGAGCAATAGGTGGTTCATATTAGAGAGCATTTGGTTACTGATCAGGATTGGCAGAAGAAGTTTGACGATGCCCATAGGCTGATCATCACTTTTCTGTTAGTGACTGAGTATTCTTGAGAGTTCATCAGCGGAAGAGCCCCATCCATTATGGGAAAAGCTCTAAATTAGATTTGTGCTTTATTGAACCTTTTGAGATCCTCAATTGGATTGGTCCAGTTTCTTATCACTTAGCATTTCCACATAGCCTATTCTGCATCCATGATGTTTTTCATGTTTATGTGTTGAGATAGTATATTCACGATGTAACCCATATTCTTGATTAGGATTCTTTATAGGTAGAGGATGGGCAACTTTCTTTGGATCCCATCCACATTCTTCAACATCAGAGACTAACTCTCAGAGGTTGGGACATAGAGAAGGTAAGTGTCCAATGAGACTCGAGTGATGAGACTTCTGCCACATGGGAGGATGCTTCATGGTTGAGAGATTTATAGCCATACCTTTTTGCAGGCTTTCAAGAGTAAGCCTATACCTAGTGGGGGAGAATTTACTGCTTCTCGTGTTTGCATTTTGTTCCATGAATATTTTTGACCTGAGAGACACTTTGATTATTACTGGATTATTTGCATGATGAGATGCTTTAATGACTTTACATTGTTTTGATTACTAGTATCATATTTGTTAGATGCTAGATGATGTTTCTATTTAGTTTGATCATATCTACACGATTATGCTGGTGATGCGACATGATGCTTTAGTATGATGCCTGGTTTATTTTGTATTCGGACTTGAATTATGGAGTATATTTATATTTGATGGATGTTATTGGACTCTTTATTATGGTTCTTTTATGTTGTGGATACCTATCTTTTACTTTCAGTAGATATATGCTCAGATGACTATAAATGATTATTTAAATACTTTAATTTTAATGCGTTATCATGTGATTATATATTATGATGTTGTACTAAACCACCGTTATGCATGTTGCATGTTGGTGCTATTACAAAGTGACACAGATTCGGAGTCACTTGCTTGTGAGATCTACACAATGTCATGTTATCTTTCAATGTGATCATGCATTTTTTTGTGCTTTAACTATTTATATGATTGAGTAACTACACTTGATGTTTGCTTATTTACTAAATAGGTACCAGATACATTCATCATGAGTACAATATTTGAGTGTGTACCTATATCCCTGGCAGTGGCACCACGAGATAGTAACCTTGACCGTTCATCCTAAGCCAATGTCATCCCTATATGGGCGACGTATCCGTAGTATTGTCATTATTATTAATTGTCTAGTTATTATTGTAAATCCTAATTCATAATATATTATGTGATTTGACTAGTGAGCGTGTCTGTGCATTTAGGGTTCCACAATTTTCACAAAAATTATCAAATTTAAATGTTGATTTAATTGTATTTTGGGGAATTTTAATGATTTGTTTTATTTTAATTATTTTTTGGCTAATTTGCCATAGTTGAATTCAAAATGATTGGAATTGTTTTAATTAATTTTGGGAAATGATCAATTAGTTTATTACGTGGCTTAATATTCTAATTTATAAGTCACTTTTATAAAAGGGCTTACATTAGGCAAAAAGTGAGTTTTTGACTTCTTCTCATTTTTATGATTTGGAAAGTTTGAGTTTTTCTCGAAAAACCCTTTTTGGAGAATTTGATCTTTTTCTCATTGTGGGAGATTGGCTCGTTAGATCATCATGAGGATAGGCTCATTGGATTTTTAGTGGGGATCTCCATCTTCTCCTTGATTTTCAGCTTGATTGGAGTCTTCTTTATTTTTCTTTCCTCATTCCAGATTTTGATCAACATTTGGAGTGAGGTAGGGATTTCTCATTTTTATTTTTTTTACTTAATTTTGTCAAATTATTTTAATTTCTAAATGGTTGGGGGTTGAGAACTAGTGTTCCCCTCCGTTTTCATGCATTTCTATGACCCGGTACGGCAGGTATGAGTATTTAAATATTTTCTTGCTTTAGAATTGAAGTTTTTACCTAGTTATGCTACCATATTTTGTATGTGTGCCTTAAAATTGACTTTTATTTAATTTTTGGTAGTTCGGGCATGTTTTAGAAGTGGGTTTTTGATTTCATCAAATTCTAAGACATTTGAATTTTAGGTGTTTTTGGC
Source organism: Thuja plicata (assembly GCA_018584345.1). NCBI lineage: Eukaryota > Viridiplantae > Streptophyta > Pinopsida > Cupressales > Cupressaceae > Thuja > Thuja plicata. The sequence continues at coordinate 1,396,812 of MU225894.1, forward strand.
ATTGCCTCATTTTGCGTGGCACCCAACATTTGTTTGATGCCTCATTGTGGTGAGTTGAATTACTTTTATAGTAGCCTTTTATACTAAGAGTAGGATCATGGAGTCAGAATAGATAGAGGACATTCAAATAAATTTTATATCCCGATCCAAAAGTGCCCCGTCAACGTAATTTTGTAGATTTGGCCTTTGGCTAATTTTGTCAGGATTTGTTTACCTCCTTTTTGGTTTCCACTCAGACGTGATTCCCAAGTGAGTTATGGAATTTCTTCTTGTTTCTTTTCTTGGACCTAGCCCCTTACATACTGAGTATTCATTGGTTACGTGGTGTTGGTTGCGCCCACCCACGTGCACGTGAGCGTGCCTTTAGTGGATCTTGCGAGATCCGAACTCATAGATATAGGCCAGTTGAGTATTTAATCATTTGAATATTTAGTTTGGAAATTGCATTTCCTTTTGGAACTTGTCATATAATGAGCAAGGGTATGTATAGGTAGACATGTGGAGTGGCTTCTCACGGTTATCCCAGCCTAGAAGTGGCCGACAAGGTAACATGAAGAGGTTTAATCAAGTGATAACCAAATAAACACATGGGTAATAAAAATTAATGCAAGAAAAGAGAACACCTATATGGTATGAGGCCTCCAAAGGGAGTTGAGTTACCATACAATATATCACTTGGGCTAGTATGAGCCAAGTGCGAGGGTGCGGTGTTTGTACGGTAGCCAGTCTCCTGCACAAGCTAGTATGAAGGCACGGTATGAGGCTTCTCAAGGGGCTTGAGTTACCATACCACATACCACTTGGGATATTTTCTTGTATGACTTCCTATGGATACTCATATGACACCATATATATACTCATAGGAATTCCTATTGGAGTTACTCATACCGTTGATAGAGGGAATTTTTCGGTCCTTCACCAAAATATGCAAGTTGGTTTTTTGGATACCCTTTTTGGAGATACATCTTCCCAAATTGGAACATATCGAATATCGGTCGCTTTGGGGTAATTGAATGCTATACGTATTGGACTGGGCATTTTTATTCGATAAATGAACTTGTATGGATAAACATGGTAGGAATTGTACTTTGGGCTTAAAAAGCATCATTGTGGATTAACATAGTAATTTGGATGAATCTTGTATGCTAATCATGTAGATGACAAATGAATCTTGGTTATTGTGAGGGCTTGGGAATCTTTGAATTCATGTTGGTCTTCCACTTTGTGATATGTTATATGTTGTTTACTCCTATTTTAATTTTTTTATTATGTTAGTTCTTGTTTATCCTTGTGTCCAAGGAATCTCGGGCCAGGCATTACATCTACTACCAACTAATAAGATATAAATAAGAGTGGTAGTTTGTAAACAATATTTGTGACTTGTGTAGGGTTTTCATGGAATTCATTTATTAGTCCAAAAGTAGTAGCTTGACTCACTCCCCTTCAAGTAACTTGCATAAATTTATATTTGTGCTACTTCCTTCCACCTGCTAGTGAACTATATATATTTGAGACCTCTACATATGTTTAAGAGTATTGTGCATCAAATGTGAAAAATATTCTACAGTGTGTTCCATGAATTTATTATTAGATTTGAATGAAAGGAGGATGCAATATCAAATCAACATACGACCAATACAATCTATATTATGATGATTGGAAATCATAAAAAAATTACAATTTCATGCGAGCTACAATAAAGTATAGTTTTCTCTTGTCGTTAAATAAACCCTAGTGATGTTTAAGGTCCTATTTTACATAATTATCTAATGACACCTCATCATTAGCCATGATTTTATCCAATCCAATGCCTCCTACTTCAACTTCCATTTTACCCTCCTCTACTTTCTTTCAAAATCTACAATCTCTTCTTTTGTATACATGGGGTCCCCATTCGTGGTAGTCCAACTACTATGTGGATCATTGGAATAAAAGTTAGTCACTTCATAAATATACAAATCCTCTAACCAATTTTTATTGAAGGCTGTATTGCATGAAGATGAGTTCATTAAGGAAATTTTGTGTCAATCCCTTATGTTTCATCTTGTGAATATCATCAAATTAGTTCTAGTTGCATTCACATCTAGAAGTGCAACATATATGGGATAGTTCATAAGAGCTAGCATTTGAAGCTTTTGAAGATTTGGGGTTCTAAACCCCTACCTTCTTTCCAAGTTGGTATATTATGAGCCACAACTTGGATCTCATTATATATACAAATTACTAACAATACTTTTTGAAACATTATAGTCAAATTCTTTATATTGTACCTTCAAAGGAATCATGTGATAATCGTAAAATTCAAAAAGTATAAAATATTTCTTCCAGAATCACATTAAGTCACCACAAGAAGAGCTCAAAGGGAATCAAATGTAGTATGAGTGGTTTAAAATATTAACATGTTGTTTCAACACATCCTTCTTATTCTCAACATGTTTATCCCACAAACCATGCAAATGCGATGACAAGTTTGAGTCACAAAATTAACGAGTGTCCATGATTTCTTGTGGTGAGTTTATACCTTGGGATCACTTCGAATTATCTATGAATCATTGGGAAAAGTTCTTTTGTAGGCATCTCAACTCACAAGTAGTTGATAAGTTTTCAAGCTATGAATTATTGGCTTGTTTAATTGTTGCACCTAGTAAGTCATTCTCCTAGGTTCTAAACACATATGTTTCTTAAGTTCACTTAGGGACCCCATAGGAATATTCCCACTTTCCATGGTGTTATTACATTATCATTTTTATCCTTAAGTTGGATTTCTACCTTTTGTGGACATATCACTTTATCAATTTCATAGCTCAATTTGGACTTCTACCTTTGGTGGACATATCACTTTATCACTTTTCCACCTTTTGTGGATGTGTTGCACAAATACCTTTCTACATTGGAATTTGATCCACCTTTAGTGGATGTGTGACCTAAAAATATTTCCACTATGGAGGGTAATCCAGTTTTAGTGGTCATGTGACACTTTCACTTTTCCACCTTTGGTGGGTGATAAGTTATCACTTTTTGTCTCATGTCATAATATTACAATATTTATCATAATATTATGCAATCCTATGTTCTCACCTTGGTCTATTTAACCAAGGGGTCACCTTTGTAATTGTTGGCACTATGCTATAGTTTGGAGATGATATGAAGAGCATTCATGAGTGGATACATAATTGGTTGTCCTTGATGGAAATAAATTCATATATTATGATTACAATGATCGGTAAGCACTGAACATGATCGGTAAAAGAGAATATCAACTATGTATGTTGATTGATGTTCAGATGTACAATATTAATAGATTGTGGTAGAGGTGGAGATAAGGGAAGATTTAGATTTTTCACTAAATGTATATGGTATGAGAAATCTATGATTCCAATCACAACTTATTTGGATGAGCGGTGATGGAGGTTTCAGTGTCACAGTGATTAAGACAGGTAGAACTTTTATGTTCTTGATCAACCGGTTAGGTGATTATAGATTGGTGGGTGGTAAACTATATGCAATCTTTTTTAATGATATGATGACATGGAATAAAGGTTAGACATAAAATGTATTATTATTTACAAGATCGATGCAAACATTTAAGACAGATTTAAGGTGCTGCATTGGAGAAGTCAAAACATATTTTATTATCTTGGAGATGTAAACTTGCAGATATTATCTTGACCTAATGTGATCAAGTTAAATCATTTTTCTCATTGATATTATCAATTTTCCACATGGTCTTGTCACGGGAAAGAATTTTGAAGATAAATCTTGAGGCGGTGCAAATTGTTTTATTTAAGGAATCAAAGAGAGTTAAAAGTTGTTTTAACAAAGAGAGGTTGTTGTTGTTGAAAGGTTTTTTTGGTGATTAAGGTTTTATGATTTCATATTGAAGATGTGATCAGAGAGAGGTTAGCAGATGCCGCGTATAGATTATAGAGAGGTGAAAAGGATTTGATAGTAAATTAGTGCGAATCTTGGTTTACCCTAATAAAGATGGTTTACTGAGAGGGGGGGAGGTGAATTAGAAAATATTGAACCTTAATACTTTAAATTAAAACTCTGATTCAACTCGGTGATTCAAATAAAAACAACAACCGAAACTTGTAAAATCTTCAAAAATTTGATTAAAAACATATACCATAAACAAAAAACATTCACAGTTATCAAGCATCACATTTAACACTAGACTTAATTAGGAAATCCAATTTGGGAAAAACCTCGATGGGAATTTTCACCCACAAAAAGAAATATTCTTTTGAAGTATGCTCGGTTAAGACCCAATCTAGTTAAAGATTACAATGCACATTTGTTAGATGTGACCCTGTTAGGGGGTTTACCTTATAATTGTTAAGATCTTCACCATGTTAGGAGTGGCCTGGTTAGAGGGATTAAAAATTCATCCTACAATGTTACCTTTCTCAAGGATTTAGAAAAGGACTTGTTAGGTCCACTTGGTTAGGAGATTTTCTGTTACAAATATTAGTAAGAAATAGTGTGCTAATTTTACATGTGATTCTGCAACTATTCTTTTCTTGATCATATCCTTTTTTCACTCTCTAAAACTTACTAACACCAACAACTCACCAGTCTCTCCTCTGGACTGGTTATCCAACTCTTTGAATACTCAGCTTAGTAGCTCTTCAACTATCTACTTCACCAATAACTTTGTATAAACATATAGAATCATAAATATATAGGACTTTGTTTTTGCCTCTTAATCCTATTAATTAGGTTTTCCTTCAATTGCGTTCAGCCGTCAGATCATCTCAGATGAACTGATAAAATTTTTATTTGCAACTTGGTTAGGCGGTTAACCTTGCCTCGTGACTTGCACTTTTTCTTGGAACTCACAACTTTCTTTTGCCACTTAATCTACATCTCTGATTTTGAACTTGACTTTTCATGACCGTAGATCTTGTAACAAACTTTGCCTTCATGCTTAGCATCTTCTTGATCTCTATGCCTTCGCATTAAATTCATTTTTCTCCTTTAATCCAATCTCTGTAAAAAATCTATTCCATTCTCAATGACTTTGGTGGATATCTTCACTCGGTGTTTGAATTTGATCGATTACCAACCTTTATCGGTAATTGACCTTTCTCGGTTGTCAACTTCGCTCGGTGACTGTCATTGCTTTTCCTGACCGACTAATACTTCACTTCTCGGTAACTAGGTTATTCACTTTACTGACTTGACCTTTCTTCTTTACCAACTGAACAACATCAAATGTTAAGTAAAAACAATTATACCAATAATTCCTTATCATTTTATGATCTTTATAATCTTCCCAATTAAGTTCCTCTCCAATTGATATGACAACTTAATATAAAGAAGAAATCAATTGCTTGACATCAATGAAAAACTAACAACTGATCTAACCATTCTACTTGCTTATATTCTTCCAAACTTTTGGTCTTCATCACCATTACCATCATTTGGTTAACAATCTCCCACTTTGGCATTGATGGAAACACTATCAATTGATGATGGTATACTCTGATATCTCTATAGCATATCTTCTCCCTCTTAGCTTGTTCTTCCTCTTTTCCTTCTGTCACATTCTCCCTCTTACATGTAGTCTCCTTTACTTGTGTATTCATCATTTACTTACTGCACTTCTCCTTTGTACTTATTTCTCCCTTGTGCTTACTTCTCCCTTATGGAGTCATCAATTACATACTTATCCCTCTTTGACAACAATGCCAAAGATCCATACTCCCAAAATCTTGTTCAGGAAGTGAATCATACCTTGCATGTACTGATTTCTCTTTGCATACATAATTCCTTTCACAAATTCAGGCATCACCTAAAGTGTGATCACTCAACATCAACTCAAAATTCAGATATTATAATGTGTTCTAGAATTGATGCAACATGCCTCTCGCATTAATGAATGTTGGATAGGGTTAGGACCCCTAATTTACCTCTAAGATACTCAAAAGAATCCTTTGGTAGTGGCTTGGTGAATATGTCAGAAAGCTATTCTTTTGAACTCACATATTCCAACATTATAAGCTTGTCTTGTACTTGCTCTCTCAATTAGTGATACTAGATAGATATGTTCTCGGTCTTTGAGTGCATTACCGGATTCTTTGATATGTTTATAACACTTGTATTGTCACAATAGATAGTGAATGGATTGGTGATCTCTTCTTGCATACCTTCTAGTAACTGTTTGACCCACACAATATTTGTACAATTCATAGCTGCAACAACATACTCAGCCTCGATAGTAGACTATGATATACAACTTTGTTTCTTTCTTAGCCATGTAACTAGTCTTTCTCCTAGAAATAAATCTCCTCCTCTTGCACTCTTTCTGTCATCAATGTTTCCAGCCCAATCAACATCAGAATAGAATTTCAAGTCAAAGTCTTCTCCTTTATTGTATAGTAGGCCGAAATCTTCTGTGTATTTAAGATATCTACAAATTATCTTAACTGTAGACATATGTGTTTCCTTCAAATTGGAAGAAAACCTTGCAACAATTCCTATTGCATGAGCAATATTGGGTTTGCTATGCACTACATATTGCAACTTACCAATCATGATCGGTAGAGTGTCTCATTGACTTCTTGTGACTCATCCTCTTTAGATAACTTGTAGCCAGTGACTATCGGTGTTCTAACCAGTTTTGAGTCATCCATACCAAAGGTCTTTAGGTTCTCTTTAATGTATTTTGATTGTGTAATATAGATCCCATCCTTTACTTGTTGAATTTGAAGTCCAAGAAAGAAATTAATCTCTCTAATCATAGACATTTCAAACTCTTTTCTTATCTCCTCAGTAAAATATCTACACAATGTGTCATTGCCTCAAAGATAATGTCATCAAAAAATATCTCAACAATTAAAACTTTGTTACTACTATCACATTTCAGATACACATTACTGTTGTCACTAGTTCTTTGAAATCCTATTTTGATTAGATATGAATGCAATATTTCATACCATGCTCGGGGTGATTTTTTTTAAGCCATAAAATGATTTGTGCAACTTGCATACCATGTCTTGGTTATTATTCTCAGAAAATCCTTCAGCTTGTTTAATATATACTTCCTCTTCAAGAATACTGTTGAGAAATGAAGACTTAACATCCATTTGATAAACTTTAAATCCCTTATAAGATGCATATGCTAGTAGAATCCTTACTTGTTCTAATCTAGAAATAGGTGCACAATTTTCACCATAGTCAATTCCTTCTTCTTGTGCATACCCTTTGTAAACTAATCTTGCTTTATTTCTAATTATATTACCTTGCTCATTCAGCTTAATTTTGAAAATCCACTTCGTACCAATTACATTCTTATCTTTTGGTATCGGTACCAAAGTCCATGTATTATTATTTTGAATTTGATCTATCTCTTCTTTCATTGCTTTCATCTAATCTTCACTTTCTAAAGAATCTTTTACTTTTTTCGGTTCAATTTCAGATATTAAACATGTGTTTTCTCTTACCTTGCTTCTTGTTAGAAATCTAGCAGTCTTATCTCCAATAATTTTACTCGGTGAGTGGTGTCTCTTTACATATCTTTGCAACATAGGCTCGATAGCCATTGGTATCTCTTCATTTCCATCATTCAGTGTAATCTCTCTCTACTCATCTTCTTCCTCAGTTTGTTCTTTCGCTAGGGTGTCAGGAATCTCGGTTTGTACATAAACAAATCTTTGATAATACTCAGGTTCCTTCTTGCTGTCTTCATCATTCTTCTCTGCAAATTCATCAATTCTCACATTTTCACTTTCTACAGTTTTGTTAGTATTCTTATTCAAACATTTGTAGGCTTTTCTCTTTGTAGAATATCCCAAAAATATTCCTTCATCTCCTTTAGAGTCAAATTTTCCATCTCTTGCATCTTTAAGAATATAACACCTACTTCAAAATACTTTGAAGTAACTTACATTTGGTTTGTGTCCATACCAGATCTCATAAGGTGTTTTGTTAGTTCCCTTCTTCAATTGTACTCAGTTAAGTGTATAAGTAGTAGTCCTGACTACCTCTCTCCAGAAATTTTGAGAAATGCCATTCTCAATCATCAGTGTTTGAGCACAATGCACAATGGATCTGTTTCTCCTTTCAGATATACCACTTTGTTGTGGTGTTCTTAGTGCATACATCTGCCTCTTTATACCATGTTCATTATAGAAGAGTGAAAATTCATCAGATGTAAACTCTCTTCCTCTGTCAGATCTCAGACATTTCACCTGTCTCCTTGTTTCTTTTTCAACTCTAGCCTTGTACCACTTAAACATTTGAAATGCATTAGATTTTTCTTTTAAAAACACAACTGATATCATTCTAGAATAATCATCAACAAAAAACATGAAGTTTCTATCTCCATAGTATCTCTGTGTTATCATGGGACCACATAGGTTGGTATGTACCGATTCCAATATACCTTGTTTGTAAAGAATGATTTAGTCATCTTACCTACTTGAAATCCTTTACACATTACATTCTCAAATTTGTCTAGACTCGGTAGACCTCTTACTCTGTTCTTCTTACTCACTTTGATTAAGTTGTCAAAATTAACATGACATAGCCTTTTGTGCCATAGCCATACATCTTCAATCTTAGAAAATAGACAACTCTTTATGGATGTATCAAGGTAGAATAATTTACGTTTAGATTGACCTCCGGTAGCAATCAGACTTCCGTTCTGATCAAATACTTTGAATTTCTTATTTTGAAATTCCAACCAGTGACCGGTATTATTTAACTGTACCACACTCAACAAATTGTATTTTAGGCCTCCAACCCAATAGACATCATCACACATAGTATTGTTCAGCAGATTTATAGAACCTTTTCCCTTCATAGGATATAGGGCATCATTTCCAAATCTAACATTACTAGCATTATGCTCTTTCAAAGTAATAAACTTAGCAGTATCACTAGTCATGTGGTGTGAGAAATCGTTGTCTATAATCAATGTATCATTTTTACTTACTTGTGATATTAGGGATTTTTCTTCAACGTACCTGTCTTCATCAGATTCATCTTTAATAGAAACATAAACAACTTCTTTTTCATCACCATCGGTGTCATCATTAGATGAAACTCCTTCAACAATGTAGCATGCTTTCTTTCTTTTGTTCTTAAAATCTCTGAATCTTCTAAATCTGTTCTCAGCCTCATTGTTTTCTCTGTTATCTTTCTTATCATTATTGCTAGGAAAATTAGAATCTGTGTGACCAATCTTGTTGCATGAAAAAAATTTCAAAGGTAGCTTACCTCTGTACTTTCCTTTACCTCTAGGTAGTCTCCTAGCCAATAATGCTTCAAATTCAACTTCATTCTTTTCATCTTCAACATATAGATCTTCAAGCTCACTCTTACAACTATGAAACCTTTCACTAGCACTACTTTCATATCCATCACTAGATCTAGAATCTATAGACTTCCCAATACTCAAAGATGATTTGAATGCAGATTCAATCGTAGAAGTACCAGATAAACTATTATCAAAATCATTCATCTCAAAAGTAGTTAGCTTACCAAGTGTAGCATCCAAAGTAACAACCATCTGTGGAATGGATCTCATCTCTTGAAAAATGGACACTTAGATGACATAGATAGGTATCAGTGTTCTAAGAATATTTCTTGTAACATCTTCTTCATTAATGGTTCCACCAACACCTCTAATAGAAATAGCAATATCTTTTAGTCTTGTACTATATGCAGTAATGTTTTTTCCTTCTTTCATTTTCATTGATTCAAAATTTCCTCTTAAGCTTTCAGCCTTAGCTTTCTGAACATGTTCATCTCTGCCAAAAACCAGTGTAAGGCTATCCCACATCTGCTTACCAGTAGTACAACCTTCTAAATCATTGAACTCTAGGTCGGTGAGGGTATAATTTATCTCTATCATTACTTGTGTATGTTCTTGTCTTTCTCTTATCTGCTCAAGTGTTAAAGGAAACAATAGTGGAGGTGAGTACTCATTGTCAAGATGATCCAGTGCATAATATCCAATACCAGATATGTGAAGCCTCACTCTGTTCTACCATGTAGAAAATTTATTCCTATTCAACTTTGGTGCTTCCCTCTTATACATCTTTGGATCTTTAACACAAGTACCTTTAAACTTATCTTATTAGAGAACTAGCTCTGATACCAATTGTTGGTTTACCCTACTAAATATGGTTTAATGAGGTGGGGGGGGGGGGGGGAAGGAAAAANGGGGGGAATGAATAAGAAAATATTGAACATTAATAATTTAAATCTAAACCTCTGATTCAACTTGGTGATTCAAATAACAATAGCAACCAAAACGTGTAAACTCTTCACAAACTTGATAAAAAACATATAACATAAGCAAATAACATTCACAGTTATCAAGCATCACATGTAACACCAAATTTAATAAGGAAATCCAAATTGGGAAAAACCTCCGTGGTAATCGTCACCCAAAAAAAGAAATACTCTTATGAAGTATGCTCGGTTAAGAGCCAATCCGGTTAAAGATTACAATGCAAACTTGTTATATGTGACCCTGTTAGGGGACTTACCTTGGACCTATTAAGATCTTCATCCTGTTAGGAGTGGCATGGTTAAAGGGCTGAAAAATTCATCCTAGAATGTTACCTTTCTCAAGGATTTACAAAAGTACTTGTTAGGTCTACTCGGTTAAGAGATTTTTTGTTACAAATATTAGTAAGCAATAGTTTACTAATTTGACCTATGATTCTGCAACCATAATCTGCTTGATCAGATCCTTTGTTAGCTCTCTGAAATTTACTGGCACCAAAAAATCATCACTCTCTCCTCTAAACTGGTTATCCAACTCTTTAACTACTCTGCTCGGTAGCTCTTTAACTCTCTACTTCGCTAGCAACTTTGTATAAACATACAGACTCATAAATATATAGGCCTCTATTTTTGCCACTTAATCCCATTGATTAGGTTTTCCTTCAATTTTACTTAGCCGTCAGATCATCTCAGATGAACTGATACAATGTATTTGCAACTCGGTTAGGCGGTTAACCTTGCCTTGTGACTTGCAATTTTTTTTAGAACTCACAACTTTCTTTTGTCACTTAATCTATAACCTCTCTAATTTGAACTTGACTTTTCATGACCATAGATCTTGTAAAAAACTTTGCCTTCATCCTTAGCATCTTCTTGATCTCCGTGCCTTCACATTAAATTTTTTCTACTCCTTGAATCCAATCTTTGCTTAAAATTTGTTCCGTTCTTGGTGAATTCGGTGAATATCTTCACTCGGTGTCTGACTTCGCTTGGTTACCAACCTTGCTTGGTAACTGACCTTGCTTGGTTGTCAAATTTGCTCGGTGACTGTCTTTACTTTTCTTGATTGAATAACACTTCACTGCTCGATAACTAGGCTCTTCCCTTTACCGACTTAACAACATCAAATGTTAAGTAAAAAAAATTATACCAATAGTTCCTTATCATTGTATGATCTTTATTATCTGCCCAATTAAGTTCCTCTCCGATTGATATGACAACTTAATATAAACCAAAAATCAATTGCTTGACATCAATGACAAACTAACAACTGATCTAACCATTCTACTTGCTTGTATTCTTTTGAAATTGGTCTTCATCACCATTACCATCAGTTGGTTAACAATCAAGTGCAAATTATATAGAGATGAAAAGGATCTGATAGGCAATCAATACCAATCTACAAATCAACAATCTTGTTGTTACCTAACAATTACAACAGGTCAAATCCTTTAACAAGGTGAACTCTAACAGGTTCTTGTTTCTAAATCCTTTAACCGGGTAGCTTCTTAATTGAGGTTTTAAATCCTCTAGCGAGGTAGATCATATCTGATCTTATTGTACTCCTAACAATGTACTAATTGTAGACATCTAAAATCTTCCTATTAATATTCCCTTAGCATTATAATTAAATTTAATTAATTAATTATATTTGTTATATTCTTCTATTTATTTAATTAAATATAATTCACTTCCCTTAGTATTTAAATTTAATTTAAATACTATTCCCCTTCAATGTATTAAATTTCATTTATATACATTACCCCTCATTAATCCCTTTTAAATAAATTTTTAAGTAATTTATCCCTCCACATGACTTAATTCTACTAAACTATAATTAATCTAAATTTAATTTAGATTAAGCTAATTTGAACCTAGATCCTACCCTACCTCACAACACTCTCACCAAATAGACCTATTTACTAACTAACTAAGGTTAATTAGACTAATTTCTTAATTCCTACACCAATTTGTCCTAATTATTTGCTCACACATGTGTGAGCAAATTTCCAAAAATCACCTTTTCCAAATAATCCTTATTTGGTGCCAACAAGGTTTCTTACACCTATGATGACACCCTCTTACACTTTTTAAAAGTGTCTCATTGGTCCAAATCTCTTACACCTCTTACAAGATCCTTCACATGTATACTTTAAGTACACTTTGACCCATCACATCCAAAGTTGCTCACACATGTGTGAGAAAAGTTGGCCTCTTGCATGGCTTATGTGTCCCTCATGTGGCACCTATGTGGATGCCACATGAGATCCACCTCATCCAAGCCCTCTCTCTCCTCCAAAAAATCTATAAATAGAGGCCATTGTCAAGAGCAAATCATCTCTCATTTATGCATTGTTATCATGCTAGTTTAGTTCTAGAAATTCTTAGTTCATGCTTCATGCTTTCTTAGTTTATTTTGAAATCTAGATATGACATCTTAGGTTTATAATGGAATGAATCTTAGCTAGTCTTTGCATATCAATCTAGATTAGTTTACATTTTCATTAATGGTGAATGGATTGAGACAAGTTTCTCATACTTGTTCTTGAGTTCTTCATCATCCATTAGCTTGTATTCTAAGTTTTTCATCCATCAATAAATCATAGTGGGATTAAGTTATTGTGTTGGGAGAGCACACCCACAATAATCTCTAAGAGCAAATCAACAAGGCATTGGGTGCCCTTGTTTGGCTCATCAGAGGTTGTGATGTAAACCCATTTGTTTCTTTCCTTTCATTTGAATATGCTAACATGATTATGATTTCTAATGACTAACCTTGTTGTTTGCATGTTTGAGTGATTGTGTTGGACAGGTAGGTTTTATCACATACATTTTGGCATGCTCGGTGGGACCCACGTCCCTTTTTTCTAACAATTTTCTTACAGCTTTCGTGATTTTGGAAATTTTTTAAGCAGACCCGTCTGCGCTATGATTCTGTCATTCGTCTTTCCAGAACACCGTCTGTGCAAACTTCTGTCTATGCTACTTCGCTGTCTACGCACATAAACCAGCATCTCTGCCTCCTGAAAAATAGACTTTAGTAACATGGTTTAAAACTATTTTTTATCAGATTCTAGATTTTTTAACTCTCAGTTTTTTGACAGGAAGACACTTTTTAGGAGTTAAATGCTGTTAAAATCTAATAAAAATCTTATTTTTAGGTGTGCTAAGTTATTTTTGTAAGCAGAATTTGACCGTGTCTTTCATTCGGCCGTTTGTGCAAGTTAACGATCGTATCCGCAGATCACCATCTGCATAGATCACCATCTGTGCAGATCACTGTCTGTGCAGATCACCATCTGCGCGGATCACTGTCTGCGCTGCTTTTTCTGTGGTTAACATCTTTTGCAACATTTTACATTTTAAAGATCAGAAAACAACTAACTGTTTCGTGCAGGGTCCCTAGAAGTTTTAACAAATTTTTTGGAATGAACTTGTATGGTTAATCATTTGTCTTTTGAATGTATTTTTCTTAAAGAAAATTTACCTCACCCAATCTTGAATGTTTAAGGGAGTGAATTTCATCACTCTTGAATGACCTAAGGCAAATTAACACATCTTTACAAAGTTTTCCTTTTTGCTGTGTGGGAAAAGAATTGAACATGTATGTTTAATCACACTATTGTGTCTTTTGCTTAGGTAGAAAACACATAGTTTTTCTTTAACTAGGTTCAATTTGGAATGAACTCTTTTTGGTGTGTTTGAAGGAGTGTTTTTCAACACTTCTTTCAAGCTATTTTATCATTTAGATTAAATCCCTTAACATAAGTGACGCTATGATTAAACTATAGCCATATCCTCTCCCCTTGCCTTCACGGAACTTGGGTGAAGAGAAAGCTTAGCTTAATCAAGCTTATAGAGAGGCCTATCTAGAGGGTGCACTTCCCCTTTAGAGGATGACCTCAAACCAGTAATCCCTTCAGCTGGTATAGAAATAAAGTGTGACCTAAAGGTCCTCTTTATCCCTTCAAGCTCGGGCGGGTCGTGTTCAATGGTAGTCCATACTGAGTGAATATCCTTAGCATATTGGCATGGTTGAACTAGAGACTTAAGTGTCTCACACCGTACAAACCGATTATAGGGATGCCATAAAATCTTATTAGCATCTGTAACTTAGTAGCCTACCTGATTCACCTCCAAATGGTGATTTATTATAGTGCAAGGGGAGAGAAGATTCTCCCCACAATATTCCCATCATACGTGTCCCAGGGTATTGTGTTGCAAAAGAGATCTTCGTAACACAAAAACAATACCTGGCAAAAGGCAAAAACATGGGCGCCCTTCTGGGGGTGACATTACTGTGCGAGATGAAGGACTACCAAGTAATGGGCCTATAATATTTCATGCAAAGCCAATTTCCTAAGGTAGCTACTGTTTGAACTATCTTCATTGTGATAAACCAAGTAAAAACATAAGTGGCTTGAAAGAGTCATTGGAACATACACAAATGAGATATTGCAGTTGTAACAAAGTTCCCCAAAGTCACATTTTCTTGTATCCCTCAAGGTTGCTTTGTCCCTTGTTGGATTGTTTTAAGACGTGTCTGTTATTTTTCTGGTTTGAGTGTGTTGAAATTGGTTCTTGCCATCGAACAAATCTATCCAAAATCAAACTGAATATCAAAATCTGCCTAGAACTTCAACACACTGCCTTAGCAACAGTCGACCATCTACTCTCTAGATCCGTCATCTGCATAGATTATCATCTGCGCAGATTACCATCTACGCATATTGCTGGCTGCGTCTGAGATTTCCATCTCTGCTTAAAAATAGTGAGCTTCCAAATCTGCTGAGACATCCAAAATTTGGTCTTCTATAGGATCCTGAAATCATTTTCCCTAGATCATTCAGTCATTCAGCCAAAATTAGATTTTTCACATGAAATGACCAGTTTCAAGAAATATAAGAAGGTTAAGCTTCCAACACTTCCAGTCTATAGAGAGCAGAAATAAACCACTCACAAATCTAAGGAATATCAACATATTACCACATCTATCAAACAAGAGATCAAACATCGTGAGAAAGTTGATAAAATCCCTTACAACAACAAGATCTGTAATTTCATGGCCAAGTATTCTATCAATAGTGATTTCATTACCATTGAGCAGTATGATTAGGCAACCTCTTCTTCAAATTCTTCCATCATCATTCTTCCTTCTCTTGGAGCATCCAATCAAATCATCAAATCAAATCAATCCTTTTAGGTTGAAACACCTTAATCAGAGTATTGCAAACCTTCATCCTCAAACAAATACAATATTACTTGTAGACCATCAGTCCATCTCAAGTGATTTTAATCCCTTAGTGATGTCCCATTTTGCTTGAGATCACAAGTCCATCTTCAAGTAGAATAGGTGTTGATTCAAATCCTTTTGTGTTTGTATCATCACAAGGTTTTGTCATGCTTAGGTTTTGTTCCAAAAACTTTTAAATCAATCAATCCTCAATCCAATCAATCAATCAATCAATCCCTAATAAAAATATCAATCAATCAAATCCAATCAAATCCAGAATCAAGATCTTTGCTCCATTCCATTTCAATCTTACACCTTCTTGTCTTTCATTCTTCTAAGTCCCCCATTGTATGGTAGTCACTCGGTCCCAATCTAGAAACATGAGGGGTGGAACACTCAATACCGCTACCTATGAAGTTAACCCTTTTGGCAGTCAATAATTTCAAGGTACTGAAGTACAAGCTGAGGAAATTCCCAAAGAAACTAAGTTAGTAGAACAAGAGGAACGACTCACACAAGTGAATGATTTCCTCATCAATCCTTAAAACGTGGAAATGGTTGAGAAAGCCATTATGCAAAATAGTGGTGAAATATTATTGAATATTATTTGAAATGGCATCATAGTGCCCGCTAACTTTGATGATACACTGCTTACCTGAAACATCACCAAAGCCGCCGCTGCCACTACTGCAGCCATGGCTTCTACCTCAAATGCTACATCATCACGTGACACTGGTAAAGGACCTTTTTGTGAACCTTCCACATCAGCACCTGTGTCAACAACTGCATCAATACCCCAATTGACACAAGAACAAATTCAACAGATCCTTAGCACCTTGCCAAAAAATACTACACATAACAACACTCAAACGATGACAACCCAAGGAGAAAGTGCTAATGTCAACAACATAGGGAAGATTTCCATGCCTTTGCCTACATCATCTCTGTTTCAAACAACATGAATGAAGACATACACAACCGACACATCTAGAGCTTATCAATATATACCTCCTCCTACTATTGGTATGACCTCCATGGGATTTTCAGCTGCATAGTTTTGAGGAGGACGAGTCTATGTGCCACCATTTATTCCAAAAAATACTCCAGATTTCACCCAAGAATTCAACGAGCTCAAAAACATTGTACAAGGTTTACAAAATGAGGGCAAGAAGGATTTTTCTTTGAGGAGATTTGTCCCTATCCATTTGACAAGTCTATAACAATGCAACCATTCCGACCAAACTTTGAGATGCCTAAATTTGAGAAATACAAAGGTGAAACATGTCCTCCACAACATCTCAAAGAGTTTTACATTGCATGTCAAGAAGTTGCCTATAATGAGAATTACTTAAAAAGACTCTTCACTAGGAGTCTTGGAGGCACAAATTTAGAATGCTTCATGACCCTTCCTTATGGGTGAATCTCTACTTTCTCTGATCTTGCAGAGAAGTTTGTTGGAAAATATTCTTATAACATTGAGCATCAAGCAACACTCAGTGATTTGTGTAATACTAAACAAAAGAATGGAGAAACCTTTTCTATTTTCTTACAACGATGGAGACATATCGCAAATCGCATGCCATCGAAAATACCTGATAGTCACTTAATTGACATCTTCACAAAGAATTTTATCTCTGAGATGTATTTCCAAATGAAAATGGCTTCACCTGACACCTTTGAATCCCTTGTCAAGAAGGGAAAAGACATTGAAGATGGCCTTTTGCAAAGAGGTAGCATCAAACATTATACTCCCTCCAACAATGATAAACCAAAATTCTGGAGTAAAAAAAAAGTTGTCAATGATGGAGTGACTGATGCCAAACATGTTCAAACTATTCAAGCATCCAACAAAAACAATCAAAATAATCGCAACACCAACCAGAACCAAAATTAGAATCGCAACAACAATCAATACCAGAATCAGAATCAGAATAATCAACAATCAAAATCATAATCAGAACAACAATAAAAAACCGCGCAATCAATCATTCCTACTTCCTCACAAAAATTACAACAACAATAACAACAACAAAAATAATAACGATAATCGACAACGACAAAAATTCACAACATTGGCAGAACCTCTAGATGTAATCTTCAAACAACTTGCAGATCAAGGGATGATAATCTACCCAAATACTCGGCCTTTCGATGAGAATCAACCTAAGCATGTTTGGTATAGAGATAATGAATATTGTGATTATCATTGCATCAAAGGACATGATACCAATAAATGCATGAAGCTTAGACACTTTGTGCAAGATCTTATTAAGGATGGAAAAATTGAAGTTGAAGGTCAAAATGCATCCTCATCTAATGCAAAACTTAAAGTCTACAATCAGCCCTTCCCACCACACAATCAGAACAATGCATCCAACACAATCCCATATGATTACTCTACCAATAATATCATAGGCCATGATCAAACATGTGGGAGTCTAAATGAAAATGATATTTTTGGGTTTGATGCTCTTTGTGGCCGCATTAAAGAAGATGACACACATGTTAACACCATAATCCTCAAAGCTGTAGATTGTAATGCTACCACACGCAAACCCAGAGTTACTGTTCAAGTTGCTAATAAACCTTCTACATCTGCAAATCCACCAGCTACATCATCTACTGCTGCTTGGCCTACCTCACGCTATGACCTATTGTCTCAGCTGGGGAAGACACCTGCATAGATATCCATTCTGGAGCTCTTAACAACCTCGCCAATTCACAGAAAAATCCTTGATAAAGCTCTAAATGAATCTTGTGTACCTGAGAACATCAATGCTGCACAATTCCAAGCTATGATAGGGAACTTAGCCACACAAGAACATCTTGTCTTCACCGATAAGGACTTTTGTGGTCCTGACTTGCATCATAATAAGTCCCTCCATATAGAAGGAAAAATCCAATCCACAAAAATAAAATGAGTCCTTATAGATGGTGGATCTGGCTTGAATTTGTGCACATTAAAAATGATTCGTAACATCGGTCTTTCTGAGGACCTTTTGGATGTAGACAAATGGATCACAATAAAGGCCTATGATGATAGAGAATGAGAAAACAAGGGTCTGATCACAGTACCCTTACAAGTGGGCCCGACCTTGATTGAAACTGTTTGCCATGTGCTGGATCAAGATCTACCTTATAATATCTTACTTGGATGACCATGGATATACACTATCAAAGGTGTACCCTCTACTTATCATCAATGTTTAAAGTTCCCACATCACGGTAGAGAAATCACAATTCATGGAGATCCTAAGCCCTTTCAATACCACAAGAGACTGGAAGGAAAACAATCTAACTATTGTCCATTGAATGAGTTTGGCCGATATTCTAATCAACAAACCCTTGTTTCAAACACTCCATCAGTTCTAGAAAAGACATCAGAAACACCAACTGAGCAATCCAAAGGAAAGGAAAAAGTTACTGAAGACAAGGTTACTGAAGAAAAACCCTCTTCATCTGAAGCAAAGGCCACTTTTATAGATTAAGGCATGGGAGAGTATAAATTTGAAAGTGCTCTATGTATTGGGCAACTCCCTTTGTCTCCAAAGTCTTATGGAAGGCCATCACCATTACCCCCCTCTAAAGACAAAGAGATCATGCGTTGCAAAACAAAAAATTTTGAACATTGGGGGTCCCTATCAGATGAACACATGGAATATAATGTCCTTGATTGGCTCTATATTGATGAAGAAGAACGACCTGTAACTTTCCCCAAAGGAAAGTATCCTAAGGTTACTCCCATTGTCGAAAGCATGGGATATCATGGTATTGGCCTTGGAGCTAATGAAACAGGTAAGAAGAAGATCATAATAAGCAATGGCTATCCTAAAGGACATGGATTGGGCTCCGTGGAAACCAAGACTAACTTCGCTAAGGATTACTATTTAGCTACCTCAAATTCAGACACTGAGGAAGAGTTCTTCAAAATTCCTTTCCACTATGTTGAAGATGACCTAAACAAAAATCACCATGTCTTTACTATCACCCAAGCCAACCTTTCATCCCCTCGTCTACCCCTCACAAACCATGAATTAATTGAATGGGATCAACAAGACTCATCACTAGCTTTGGATGTTTGTGATTCATATGAGGCAGTTTTAGCCCTTTTTGGACTTAAGAATCTCCAAGAGTATGAACATCAGATCCACTATAGTGAACAAGCCTACTTCGGTAGCCAAGTCAACTCTCTCAGTCACAAAAATGAAAAGGAAAATTAAAAAAAAAAATTAAAATACATCCTCTGGTGAAAACCTCTCGCAGGCACCTTTGGATGAAGAAAAAGATAAAATAAAGGATGCTTCCTTTAGTGAAAACCTTTCTGAGGTGCTATAGGAGGGAGAGGATGAATTTTTTTTTATATCCTCAGAACCAAAAGTGTCCTTTATGATTATCAAAGACACTATTCCATTCAATCTGGGCACAGAAACAAATCCACACATCACCTACTTTGCAGTTTCTCTCAGTGATCAAGAAAAGAAAGACATGACAAAATTCCTGCATAAACATAAAATCAAATTTTCCTTACAAAGACATGCCCTGGCTAGTTAAAGATCTTTTCATGCATCATCTTGCTGTGGATCCTAGTGTAAAACCTGTTAAGTAGAAACTTCGCAAGATGCATCCGCAAGTCACGCTAATAGTCAAAGTAGAGCTTTAGAAGATGCTAGATGCTGAAGTAATCAGACCGATCGACTATCCTAAATGGGTTTCCAATATTTTACCAGTAGGCAAGTGTGCTAGGGGCATTCAAATCTACACTAATTTCAGATATCTAAACCTTGCATGTCCCAAGGATGATTTTCCACTCCCAAATATTGACATTATAGTGGATTTGACTTCCATACATGAAATGTTGTCGCTTATGGATGGCTTCTCAGGTTAAAATTAGACCAGGACAGCACCAGAAGACCAACACAAAACCATATTCAAAACATCCTGGGGCACCTTCTATTATCAGGTGATGCCATTTGGCCTTAAGAATACTGGAGCCACTTATCAGCGCGCAATGACTACCATCTTTCATGACCTTTTGCATGTCATCATGGAAGATTATATGGATGATATTTTAGGAAAATCCAAGACAAGGGAATCGTGATGAACACATGGGAACACATGTAGTCAAAGAATGCAGTTGAAGTGTGAGGTCGAAATGGGAACACATCAGGACCAAAAATAAACATAATTGAAAAAGACAAAGTCAACACCGAAATAAGTAATTGACATGTCAGAGATAAAAATCTCAAGCAAGACTGATATAATTGATAAAGCTGAATCAAAGATTGAAGTTTGATAGGTACTGCCCCCTTGTGATCGAAATTGAAATGAGATAGAGAAGAAATAGAAAATTGATAAATTTGATCAAATCAAACTAAAGATAAGGTTCTTGATGTAAGATGAAAGATATCAAGATCATAGGACCAAGGTAGATCATCAAGGACGAAAGATTATGCCCCAAGGTTGAATTAGAAGAAGAAGAAGAAGAAGAAGAAGAAGAAAGAAGAAGAAAAAGAAGAAGAAGAAGAATAAGGAGAATAAGAAGAAGTAGTAGTAGAATGGAAGAATAGAAGTTTGGAAGAAATGGAAAGAAATGGAGAGAAGAAAGAAAATTGCCTCAAGAAAGAGAATGCCCCAAAATTAATCAACTATTTAAGATAGAAAATTTTGATTGAGATCATGAAAGAAGATAAGGAAATGAAGATCAAACATGACCACAGTTGATTAAAAGTCCACAAGAAAGATG
>MU225894.1:1420808-1439052 GCA_018584345.1 Thuja plicata
TTTAATTAAATAAGATAAATTTTATTTAATTAAAAAGAAAATTAAATCTTTTAATTAGATAAAAATGATCAAACCTTAGGAAATATTGAAATAATTGAATTAATTACAATTTGATCAAGGAAATTGATTTGAATTGAAAATGCTCCAAAGCATTGATTCAGGAAATTGATAAATTGAAGAAATGATAAATGGGGCCCAAAGTCTAGGCGACCATTTTAGGGTGTATACAGGGGCACCTTCTATTATCAGGTGATGCCCTTTGGCCTTAAGAATATTGGAGCCACTTATCAGCGCGCAATGACTACCATCTTTCATGACCTTTTGCATGTCATCATGGAAGATTATATGGATGATATTTTAGGAAAATCCAAGACAATGGAATCACATATTCCAATTCTTACTACCATTTTTGAGTGATTGGAGAATATAATCTTAGGCTAAATCTAAGAAGTGTGCCTTTGGAGTACAATCTGGTAAGCTGTTGTGATACATTGTGTCACGGTGTGGAATAGAAGTTGACCCAA
Source organism: Thuja plicata (assembly GCA_018584345.1). Taxonomy (NCBI): domain Eukaryota; kingdom Viridiplantae; phylum Streptophyta; class Pinopsida; order Cupressales; family Cupressaceae; genus Thuja; species Thuja plicata. Next base: position 1,421,333 of record MU225894.1, read on the forward strand.
AGAAAGTGAAATCAATTCTAGAGATGCCACCTCCCAAAAAATTGAAGTAATTACGCAGTTTACAAGGAAAACTGTAATCAATCAAAAGATTCATGTCACAACTAGTAGATAAGGTGCATCCATTCTCTTATCTCCTGCGTAAGAATATCAAGTTTTAGTGGGATTGCTTATGTAAAAATACATTTGAGAAACTAAAAGGGTATCTGGCCAATCCACCTATGCTGGTACCACCTATTGCTGGCCGTCCTTTGATTCTATACATATCTGCTACAGAGGTTGCATTAGGAGCCCTCCTGGCACAATTAGATGATACCAACAAAGAGCGAGAAATTTACTATCTCAGTAGGAATCTTATTGGCTATGATTTGAATTATTCCCTAATTGAGAAGGCATGTTTAGCTGTTATTTTCTGTACACAAAAAATATGACATTATATGCTCAATCATAAGATTCATCTTGTTGCCAAAATTGATCCACTCAAATATCTCTTAGCACGTGCTGCTCTTATTGGTTGTACAATGAAATGGGTCATGATCCTTAGTGAGTTTGACATTGTGTATGTGGATCACAAAGCTATCAAAGGACAAATAATTGTAGATTAGTTAGTTGAAGCACCCGTTGATGATAAACATCCTTTGATCATAGATTTTCCAGATGAATCATTCCTTAATCTTGCCTCGAGTATACCATGGAAGCTTTATTTTGATGGATCCTTCACTCAGAAAGGATCGGGGGAAGGAATCTTGTTTGTTACACCAAAAGGGGACCTCATCCCTAAATCCTATAAGTTACAGTTTCCTTGAACCAAAAACATTGTAGAATATGAAGCCCTTGTACTTTGACTCTGGTAGGCCATATAATGGAAGATTCTCAATTTGTTGGTGCTTGGTGATTCACAATTGGTTATCAAACAAGTTATGGATGAATACCAAACAAAGAATGACAAGTTGCTTCCCTATCACCATATAGTTGAAGATCTCAAAACACATTTCACTGAATTGATCTTCCAACAAATCCCCGGCATAAACAACAAAGTAGCAGACGCCATGGAAACAATTGGGTCTTTGATCACCATGCCAGAACATAGCACATGGCGTGAGTTTCTTGTTGAGAATCTTATGGTCCCTGCTTGTGAAAAACCAAATTCCAAAATGGTGTGTGAAATTGCTGATTTTAACTCCCCATGGTACCAAGAAGTATATTCCTACCTTCACGAAGGACATACCCCACTTACCTTAACTCCCAATCAATGAAAATCCTTCATTTGCCACACTTCCTGATACACAATCCTTGGTGATACCCTTTTCTGAAAGCATTTTGATGGAACTATTTTAAGGTGTCTGAATTCTGATGAAGCACAAACATCCTTGGAGGAGGTACATCAAAGAATCTGTGGGGCTCACTCTAGTGGACTTACTTTGGCCAAGAAGTTGTTACGCACTAGATATTATTGGCCTACTATGGAACAAGATGCCTATAACTATGTGAAGAAATGTGTGCCTTGTTAGCAGCACGATGATTTGATACATGCCCCATCCCAATCCCTTCAACCCACCATCACCCCTTGGCATTTTTCCCGATGGGGTATTGACCTTGTTGGCCAGATTTTCCCTAATTCTTCTAATAGACATAAATACATCCTTGCTGCTACCGAGTACTTTACCAAGTGGGTCGAAGCTGTTCCTGTCACCTACATCACTGGAAAATAGAGTTCAATGTTCATTTTGAACTATCTTATCTGTCACTATGGCATTCCTCAGGACATTGTTACTGATAATGGAGGACCTTTCAAGAACAAGGATGTCATAGAGCTATGTAAGAAATTTAGCATTACTCACCATACCTCTTCCAAGTACTTTCTGCAAGGCAACGATCAAGCACAGGGTATGAATAAAACTATCCTCAGAATCCTCAAGAAAATAGTCGATGAAGCTAGCTGTGATTGGCACCTTCACCTCAATCCCACCCTTTGGGCCTACCACACCTCCATTCGAACCCCCACTAGAGCCACTCCCTTTTCCCTTGTTTACGGTACTGAGGCTATTCTACCCATTGAAATTGAACTCCCTTCCCTCAAAATTTCTCTAAAGAATCTGTGGTCCGAAGAAGAATATAGAGTTGCCCACTTGCAAGAGCTAGAAATCCTCGATGAGAGATGCCTCAGTGCCCTAAACCACCTTTGCGTGTATCAAAATTGCCTTCACCTTCAGTTCAATAAAAGGATTAAGCCTTGTCAGTTTGAAGTTGGTGATCTCGTCCTGCAACACAATATGAAGAACCTCCAGAACTGTGAAAAGAAAGGAAATTTTGAACCTAATTGGTTGGGGCCCTTCATCATCACAACAAAGTATGGGTTTGGTGCTTATTATATTGTGTCACCAGAGGGAGATCATATCCCTGATGCTATAAATATTGTACATCTGAAGTGCTTCTATGCTTGATCCGTCAGTAGTCCATTGTACAACCAAAATTTTAAAAAATCCAAAAAAATTAGAAAAGTAGAAAATCCAAGAACATTTAAAAAGCAAGCAAAAGAAAAAAAAATAAAAAATCAAAAAGCATAAAAATATAAAAGCTTGAAAAAAGTATCAAAAATATCAAAAAAGCAAAAGAGAAAGAGAAATAAATCCGTCCATTTGTGAAAACCACTTCGGTGGTGCAATGGATAAGTACCATAGTGAAAACCTATTTCAGGCACCATGAGTAGTCTGATCCACCATTTATTTCCACATTCTTTCCATGCAACCTACATCGCCTTTAATAATAAAGTCACTACCCATATCTGTGTAGGTAATTCCTTGACCATTATCCACCTCCGCAATAAAAATGCCTGCACAACTGAGCCTACCATATCAACACTGAGCTTTGTTCTAGACACAGTGACCGTAAATGTTTCCAACAAATTAGCAGATAGATTGACTTCCCTAATGATCATTCTATTCACAAGCAATTGCCAGCGAACTCCCATTTTTATCAATCAATATTTGGGCCATCAAGATGCATCCTTCTAGTGTCGGCTGTTCTACCAATTCTCACATCAAAATTGTTCATGGCAAGAACTTTTGGATTGAATGACCCCTTGGTTAGGATGCCTTTTTATTGATTTTATCTCATGTTTTACTATATCATTATCGCGACAACCTTGATCTTTTATATCTTGGTTTGTTATGGTGAGTATCTAGTGAAATACATGTCATTTGTGGTATGATCTACTTGTCATAGATTATTAGTGCATTTATATTTTGATATTTAGTTATGACTATGTATGCCTCACTTGGGACAGGATTCATGCATCTCAAATCCCTAAAAAGATCTGGATGTACTGCATCTCCTCATGAGTAACATTTCATAGGTCTCATCATACCTGATATCTTGCATTATTGTTCCTAAAAACCTATTTGTCTGAGAGTCTAGTCCCTGCAAAGGAACCATGTCACTCGTGTTTTCTAGCACATGGTGCATAACTCGAAATATCAAACTAGGTTGTGCTCTCCAACATTAACATGGTATCAATCCCCATATCATCATGTAGTTAAGATTCCATTGTAGTTAGGTCATATCACATTTTGATTATGCTCTTGGCATGGTTTCTATTTATTCCCCCTATCCAGTCACCTAAGTGATTTTATTAGACCTATTTGATACACACAAAATAAGTGTCCCCATATGTCTCATATTTCATTCATTCATCAGGTTACTTATGTTCTTCATGAGGTTCATTCATTAATCATTATTCATTATAAGTTGCATTGTTACTTCATTCATTAATCATTATTCATTAAGGTTGCATTTAGTTCCATTACATATTTTAGTTGCATTGTTACTGCTTTCATTATCCATTCATCATTATAGTTGCATATAGTTATTTATTTCATTCATTATTCATTACTTATTTAGTTGTATTGTTAAGTCATTCACATCATTTTAGGATTCATTACACATTTCACCAATCACATAAACATTTACATTTATTTACCTTCACATTGCATCAATACATGTAAAAGTACATCCATCTATAAGCATTAACACATCATATATCCTGCATAAATATCGCATCATAAAAAATCATAAATAAAGTCCATAAATAAAGTCTAATAGTCCAAAAAAGTCCATGTATATATCTCAAAATGTCATTCATACATAAGGTATCGCATAACTCATACAAAAATGTGTATCAAAAATTGCTAGAGAAGAATCATGGTGGTGGCTATGATGGCCCTACACCACTGCCTGGATGCGGTGGTAACCCCACTGATCCATGTGAGCCTTTCCCTATGCTCTCAGTCTGTTCTCTCTCTAAGTAAGGATGTTGTCGTAACCCCTCTAGCACTACGGCATGATAGAGTCCCATATAATATGCAGCCTCTCAGCCTCTTTGACCAACCTCTCTCTGTACTGCAAAAGCGTCCGCCATCACCTGTCCTAAACTAGCAGCCCTACCTTCCTGACAAGCTATCTCTCGATCTACTCTATAATCCTCTACACGTCCCTGTGCTAAGTCTCTCTATTGTTAGAGCTTCTATCTGTGCTGACATAGCTTCCAACTTCTTTGCACCTCCATGCTCCTCAATAATAGTGAACTCTCCGCTATCCACCTGAGCCTGTAACAAATCTAGTGCTCTTTGTGCACTATCCCTGTGAGCGGTCTCCACTGCTAACTCTCCCTATACCCTGGCTAGCTCTGTCCGCAAGCTAGTGGATGTGGCCTAAGTAGTCACCAATAACCCCTGCAGCCAATGGATCTCTTCTTGCGTACTCACCTCAGTTGCCTGAGATGCCGCTAGCAAGCCTTATACCCAGCCTAACTCAGTCTGAAGACTGTCCCGCTTGGCTACCACTGTGTCATAAATCTCCTAGGCTATGTGTCCAACTGGTGGTCCCTATCCTTGTGGCCCCTATCCTTATGGTCCCTATGGATGATTGGGTGGCCATTGCGGCCCCTGTCCCTGTGGTCCCTGTGGTTGATCGGGTGGCCCCTGTGACCCCTATCCCTATGGTCCCTGTGGCTGATCAAGTGGCCCCTATGGGCCCTGTCCCTATCCATGATATTTTCCCTATGAACCTAAGACTATTAGAGGTTGCCTCTCTGCTGGTATCTCTACCTGCCCTCTCCTCCTCAGAGCTGCAACCCTGGGCCAGACTCTCCTCCCCTGGCCCCTCCATCCTCATCATCATTATCAACATCCTAGCCTCCTCCATCCCCTCCCTCTCTAGGCTGCTCATCTGCCTGAACTATCCCTGGCACTATCAACCTGACTGGTCGGTGTGTTTCCCACCACTGAACATATGCTGGTTCCCCATCCAAGATGCTCATGCAATACATGGATCTACCCCCATCCCCCAGATACTCCCCACCTCTTAGGTCACCAGTGGATGTGGGAACCCATCTGGAACCGCCTCCTATAAATGTCCCATCTGTCTCCATACCCTCAAAGGCATGTACCTAGAGATCATATATGTTGTCCATCCTATCAACCAGTAGTCGATCTGAACAAATTTCATATAGTACGAGTCATAAAACTCATCCTCTGCATATCCATCCTACTATGGGATCTGATGTCCCTAGGCCTCGCACCCTGCATAGGGTGTCCACTGAATCTCCTACATAGGGTGTCCACTGAATCTCCCCCATCTCATCAATCCTCCTCGACCAATATCCCACCGAGTCTGTGGCCTCGTAACTAATGGGTGGCTGGTATATGCATACAAACGGATCGTAAGCCGGTCAGGTCTCTCGCTGTCTAATCGATCATATGACCACAATGTGCTCCCACACCCATATAAGAAGCAATGTGCAACCTGGCCCTAGTGCCCTACCCTTTTGGTAAGCGCACATGTGTAAGTCATAATATAGCTTCCCGAGGATGGTATACCCCTAGCAGTACTGATCTCCATCCTCTACCATACTACTGAGAACTTGAGCCCAACTTATCAGGAATCCATTTCCTGCATGATCAGGCATCAACCAAACTCATATCAATCTGGCCAAGTAGAGGGCCACCTGCCGCAACCATGGCCGAAGTGCCATCGCTCCTGACCAAGACATCCACTGCCATGTAGTCGGCAGATCTGCATACCTCCACCCAAACACCATCTCTATGTAGGGCTCTAAACCCTCAAAGTAGTACTCAGGTATCATCCCCCGAATAGGCACTCTGTAGATCCTCCACACATCATGGAGGGTGATAGTAGCTTCCCTTGTCGGGAAGTGAAAGCTTGAAGTGGTATAGTGCCACCTCTCAATCAAACCAGACATAAGCACATTATGCACTCTCAAATGTGGCCACCGATGTACGTGCTCCAACCCGTATAGAGTCACGATCCCCAACTCAGCTATAGTCAGCTCGCGCTCCAGCACCATAGTCGCTAGGTAGCACTCCCTCACCCAGAAGGTGATGGTATCCTCCTGTATCCAACAAGCTCAGGTTAGATATCAGATAGCATTCTAGGGCATCAAAAAATATCCCTAGCCTGTTATGGGGCATCAAAAAATGCTCCCGACCCCTTTTCTTTCCTCTTCTTCCTCTTTTTTCTTCTATTTTTGGGTCAATCTGTGCAGATGGCGGTTGAACCTCATAGACGGCAGATTTTTTCTTTCGCTAGTATGGAGAGATGATAGATTTTCACAGTCGCCAGTCTTTAGAGAAGATAGTTTAGGCCACCACCTCTTTTCCACGCAGACAACGGAGTTCTAACTCTGCTATCTCCGCTACGCATTTTCACTTTTTCCTGCCCTCACAGATGGAGATCAAGCGATCTCTGTCTGCACAGATGTCAATCCATGATCGGTCATCTCCAAGGATGATGATTTGTCAATCACCATCTGCGCAGACAGTGGTCAGGCGGCTGTTGTCTACGTTGCGTGCTAGTTTGGACCACATTTATGATGACCTAAACACCTAAAAAAGAATTAAATGCATAAAGGACTAGGAGGTGTTTGACTACTCATCGGTGGTCCAGTGTCTACCGGTCACTAGTGGACCCGAATGCGCTCCCCAAGATGTGCACGATCTCGCTTTGCTGTCATTGCTCTCTTTTTCTTCTCTTTTTGCTCTTTGTGAGTGAAAGTGACTTCTGTAGGGGCCTCGATGGATTATTTATAGCCCCTTGAGACCCATTTTTTTGATTCCTCATTCTGGTCCCCATTTTTCCTTTATTTTTCTTGGAAATGCCATATAATTGGTCTTCTTTCCCCATTTTCCTGCCTTTTTCGAGAAAATTTTATTAATTTTTTATTTTATTTTTTCCTATTATTTTCTTGAGGGGGCACCCTCCTTTGCTCTAGCTGTCGTAGGTTTTCCTAACCTCTCTGGGGCATCTTATTTTCTTTTCTTTGATGCGATGCCACTTTTGATGCCGCATCAAAGAGGGGCAAATTGTAGACGTCTAAAATCATCCTTATATTAATTTAATTAATATTCCCTTAGCATTATAATTAATTTTAATTAATTAATTATATTTGTTATATTCTTCTATTTATTTAATTAAATATAATTCACTTCCCTTAGTATTTAAATTTAATTTAAATACTATTCCCCTTCAATGTATTAAATTTCATTTATATACATTACCCCTCATTAATCCCTTTTAAATAAATTTTTAATTTATTTAGCCCTCCACATGACTTAATTCTACTAAACTATAATTAATCTAAATTTAATTTAGATTAAGCTAATTTGAACCTAGATCCTATCCTACCTCACATCACTCTCACCAAATAGACCTATTTACTAATTAACTAAGGTTAATTAGGCTAATTTCTTAATTCCTACACCAATTAGTCCTAATTATTTTCTCACACATGTGTGAGAAAATTTCTAAAAATTATCTTTTCCAAATAATCCTTATTTGGTACCAACAAGGTTTCTTACACCTATGATGACACCCTCTTACACTTTCTAAAAGTGTCTCATTGGCCCAAATCTCTTACACTTCTTACAAGATCCTTCACATATGTACTTTAAGTACACTTTGACCCATCACATCCAAAGTTGCTCACACATGTGTGAGAAAATTTGGCCTCTTGCATGGCTTATGTGTCCCTCATGTGTTACCTATGTGGATGCCACATGAGCTCCACCTCATTCAAACCCTCTTTCTCCTCCAAAAAATCTATAAATAGAGACCATTGTCAAGAGAAAATCATCTCTCATTTATGGATTGTTATCATGCTAGTTTAGTTCTATAAATTCTTAGTTCATACTTCATGCTTTCTTAGTTCATTTTAAAATCTTGATATTACATCTTAGGTTTATAATGGAATGAATCTTAGCTAGTCTTTGCATATCAATCTAGATTAGTTTGCATTTTCATTAATGGTGAATGACTTGAGACAAGTTCCTCATACTTGTTCTTGAGTTCTTCATCATCCATTAGCTTGCATTCTAAGTTTTTCATCCATCAATCAATCATAGTGGGATTAAGTTATTGTGTTGGGAGAGCACACCCACAATAATCTCTAAGAGAAAATCAACAAGGCATTGGGTGCCCTTGTTTGTCTCATCGGAGGTTGTGGTGTAAACCCATTTGTTTCTTTCTTTTCATTTGAATATGCTAACATGATTATGATTTGTAATTACTAACCTCTTTGTTTATATCTTTGAGTGATTGTGTTGGACAGGTAGGTTTTATCACATACACTAATCACTTCTAATAGGGTGAACCCTCAGAAATGGTATTGTAGCTCCTAACAGGGCAAACTCATTTACTGCAGTGATTGGGCTTGTGGGTGTCATCCCCACCGTGGTTTTTTCCCTCTGACAAGGGTTTCCATGTGAAATTATTTGTGTTATGTGTGTTAAAGTTGTGGATGCTTTATATTGTTTGTTGTTACTTGATTATTTCATTCATATACTTTGAGGTTAAGAAGTTACTAGTGTAGTTAATCAGATCAAAAGATGAATTGAGTCAATACCTATTTGTACTAATTCACCCCCTCTTAGACACAAGTTATCCAATAGTAATATCATTCTAGTTGATTCAATAAAGTAAATTCAGTTAATTTTGTCATCCTATTAATCAATTATTTTGCATTCTTTGGGAGAAAATAATTTATTTTTGTCATATTATTTCTCTTGTTATTGTGCTTTCCATTAGGTCTCTAGATCTTGGGTGGCTATCTTCATAACCAAATCTTACATGAATAAACTATACAAATTTTTATTAGACATGACAAAAAGTTTGCATGCATCCACTATATTCTAACAATTTCGATGCATCTTAATAAGAGAATTCTAAGTAATGATATTTCATGTGAAGAAGATCATTACGAGTTTAGTTGTCTTGATTGTAGCTAAAATACTTTTTCATTATCTTTCTAATGCTATATGATATAGTTTTCATATAGTGTCCCATACACATACATATGAATAGAGAATTACAACTAAGACAAAAGAAAGGCCAAATGGAAAATTAGTGGAAATAATTATAATATATATTTTTTAGTGGCAAGAATCAGGGCTCAAGAGATCATGCAAATAAACAGAATTGATGCAATAAATGAAGTTGATGAGAGAAGACAAGGAATATAAAGATATGCTAAGGTCCTCTCACACAATTCCCTGACCAAAGTAAATAATATGTTCAATAACACTCTAGCAAGAAAAAAATATGGAGTATTGGGAAAGTAACCCTCACCTAACCTCACTTCCCTAACCTAACCCATCCTTCAAACACAACCCAACCCACTTGCATATACTAACCCTCAATTAGGTAGGGACAATATTGGGATTGGTGATAGATTGGAGTAATAAGGGGAGTCGATAAGGGTGGTGTATTTGCAGGGGAGACATAAGGGAGGCGCCACCGCTGAGTCGAGTGATAATGGTGGAGGGATAAGGAGAGACAAAGAGATAAGGTGATGCCGTGTGGAGGGATAAGGAGTTGATGGGAGGTATAAGGAGTTAATACAAAGAGATAAGGGGATATTGGACGAAGAATAAAAGATTAGGATGCCACAATGAGGAGACATAAGGGTGTAATGCCAAACAACTAAGGATGAGGCCCCTCAAAAATGTGGTCTCACTAGTTCATAGCCTAGTCAAAAGCAATTCGGCTTTGACCTCTCACTGGTTCATAACTTTAGTCAAAAGTGATTCAGCTTTGACCCCTTACCAAAAAAAGAAGAAGAACAAAACATGCAAATGATCTCGGAAGAAAGAATTCACAGGAAATGGTGTATTAGTAAAGGTACAGTGGACATAAGTCCCTTAGTGCTTTACATTGTGACTTGTGGCTTTTTTCAAGCATCCAACAAAATAGAGTAGGCTGAATGGCCTTAACGGTGATCTCATAGGGTCCAGAAGTAATTTGCATCTTCTAAAGATAAACGCATTCTTAAAAATAGATCTTAATGTAAAAATTTCTCTAGAGACATGTTATGACACACATCTTCTTAAACCCTAAGAGAATCTAAAGACATTAACATCTGAACAAGTGTTGTCAAACACATAATATGATGGCTACCTATCGTATAATATTTACAAGTTCAACAACTTACCAAATAGCTTGATTCATAGTCATGTGATTTTTAGCAAAATTTATGGGTCCACAACTTACTTATTATTCAAGGGCTACGTATATGGTACAGTGATAAAAAAATACTCTTCGTCCTCTGCAAGGCCACACAATCTTGATCAGCATGATCTGTCTCCTTAAGTAATTGATTTCTTGCTCAAGCATCTCTTTTGCTTAAATGTTCCAACAAGTTAAGTCTTGAGTGACTACCAACATATTATAATTCATATCAAGCCTCACCTTCAGTGGTTTATTTTGGCTGAGCATCACAACTCTTATCTCTACATGGATATACACAATCCTTTAAGTGATGGGAGATGTATCTATAACAATTTTACTTCTAACTTCTAACTAATTAGATATAAAATAGGGTGGCAATGTGCAAACGATTTGTATGGGGGTTTCATTGAATGCATTGGTTAGTCCAAAAGCAGTATCTTTACTCACTTTTTCTTCCTGTAACTTTGTATAAATCATCTCAATTTTAGAATGTGTCATGTTTTCCTTTACAATTCATTCACCTCGTTCGTTACCTTAATAGAGTTGAATCCATGCTCTTTTTCTATCTCCCTTAGCTTGTATAAGTAATTATATCTACTACTTCCTTCTACCCGCTAGTGAAGTATATATATTTAAGGCTTCTACATATGTTTAAGAGTATTGCGGATTAAAATTCAAAACAAAATTCTATAGTGTCATGAATTTTTTTATATTTTATATATATATTGAATTAAAGAAAATATAAGAATAAAGATACCAGCAAATAGTTCAAAAAATAAAGGACTATCATATGTACACAAGAGTCAAAGAATGATTGAGAGAAAGATACAAATTATTTAATAACTTTACAAAATTATTTGATTTTGACCAAAATTATTCACAGTTTGAATCTAATTTTCTAAAGCTTGTTAATGGCATCCACATTCTTCTTTCATAAAATCTAGAGCTATGAAAAAAGAGAAGCCATTTATAAAGAAAGATATCAGAATAAAGTAATAGAATAAAGTTTCCATAAAACACAACATTACATGTAGTTTTCTAAATGTACTTTAACATGAGTTGTCTAAGAGAACAAGCAATCACATTATTTTGCATATCAAAATAAAAAAATAACCTCTCTCTAATTTAACTCATGATAAAAAATCACCTAAAATATTGTAAAATAATAGTCCATTGCTTTTTATTAAAGGTGTAGTCCCAGAAAATATGTTAAAGGGTGGAAAGGACAAGCATCTAGTTGAAGCAAAATAGATTTCAATCTATCCCTATCAAATAGCTTGCAATGTAAAATTTTCTTGGATTTGTACTAAATTAAAAAGAAATAATCAACTACTAGGTCTCTATTTATAGGTTGATGTTTCATAGGTTGTTGCAAGGATAACACCACCAGTGGTGGTGGTGCCAAGGTTTTAGTTGAGTGGAAATCAAACTTTATTGGAGCATGGATGGTTTTCTGCTATTGTCACAACAAACTTAAACCAACTTATCAAATTTTTTTAAAAATAAATAAATAAATAAATGTTTAGTTTTAAGCCCACATGGCTTATGATTGGCCCTGCCTAATCATAGGCTTAGAACAAAGGGCTTAGCCCTGTAACTGTGGCCTACCAACTTGGGGCCAACCATAATTGGTTATTGACTGGTACTCCTATGCATATATCATTGCATAGGGGTATGAAGCTTGTGATCGGCCCACCTCCACCTCATTTCATAATTTTTTTCATATTTTTTGCTGAATGGTAGTCATTTCCATTAATTTAGATTAAAGTACACCATTCACAAAGATGGTACAGGGATACGAGATCACCCCTTAGGAGTAAAACATGTAGAGCATAGAGAGTCAAAAAACACCAAAAAAACATGCAAAGCTTGGAGAGTAGACAACACAAATAAAAGCTGCTTGTTGGCTAAAGCAGTAGCTATGGGTGGCAGAGGCAGATCCCTATAATCCTTAGGAACCTAGATATTGGCAGGGTCAGGGTTGGATTCAGGAGGGACTACCCTTTTTTTGTAGCAACCTCCTCTTTTTCCTTGTCTGTGCCCTTGTCCTTGTGAGAAGGCGAGATTTCTAGAGCCAAGCATTAGAGCCATTTAGATGAACTAGGCTACCTACATTGCTAGTGCTGGAAGTTGGATAGCCACTATTCCAACCAATGGATGGGCTTACACCCCCAAACCCCATTTGGAGGAAAAACCCTTGGGTAGCGAAGAGGCAGAGCGCCACCTATTGAAGCTTATGTCGCCACCAAACTAGTGGTGGGGGCCATAGACAATGGGGTGTGAGAGAAAAAAGCTAAAGAGCTATGCCCACACTAGTAGCCATGAGACAAAGAATGGTCAAGGGAGGTGGATGGGTTTGGAGGGACTTTGGAAATCGTACATGGAGCATTTCCCAAATCCTTTAGCAGTTCTTGAAGGTGAGCCACCTCTAGCACAACCTTGTTGTCTTGCAATTGAATTTAAAGCATTACATTATTATATATACATGCTTTAGTAAAAAGAAAAGTATGAACATCAATTGGGGTATGAGAAAACAAAATAAAATTTCTATCTTTCCATAAAGAAAAGAGTATTTCCACCTTGAAAATATGCCAAAATTGGGTAAATATGAAGGGATTATGATGCCAATCCTCTAAAAGGGCCATACTCCAAGAAAACCCCTCTAACCAAAAAGGTTGAAAAAAATCACAAATCCAACTCCACAATTTTTGAGCACGATGACAAAACCAAAATAGGTTTATTAGTTTATAGTCAAATGAGGGGTGTATTTTCACATGTGATTTAAATTGGTTGAATTTCATATTAATATTTCTCTTAGGTCCAAGATTCAATGCTGAGATCTATTTTGTCCCATGGGGTCGTCTATGAAACTGTTCTCGCAAAATTCTTATGGTTAACACAGGAAAAGAACCCTTATTATCAAATGATTTTAAAACCCTAGATCTATAAAATAATAACAAATCTATGAACATTAAAAATCCAAATTTGTACCTCTCATTAAAAATTTGAAATCTCTCTAGCACTGCCACGACTTCAAATTTGCATTAGATTTTCTCGAACGAGGGTTAAACGAAAACATAGATCTCATACATCCCTTATCCATATCCATAAATTTTATACCACTTATTAAGAAAATTATTAGGTTGAACAAACCATTTACTAAATAAACCCATGATAGAAAAATATGCATACAAACTTACAAAATAACTATAATACAAATATCAAAGATATACTACACGATTACATAAGATACACCTTGAGAAAACGTCAAGAGGGTAACATTCCAACCTCCAAAAATATCTACACTCAATGTATTATCAACAATGAAAACATTAATATATGCATTTATAAAATTTGTATAAATAATTCTAAAATATCACTCTCATCCAATACAGCCTTTATGTGTCCAAACATGTAGACACAAATCCCATGCCATGTTTCACTCAACAAGAGAGCTCAATTCAATGGTAGCCAAGTCAAACAATTAATTATCCATCTAGCCAACAAGCTAACCCCAACCACTAAACATGTGTTTGTTTTTATAGAATAAAGTTCACTCAAAATAACCAAACAATAGAGGTAAATTATGTGCTTTGGAACCATGAGTATATAATACCATTGACCCCAACATTTAATTTTTTGTACTAAGTTTTCCAATGGAAATTTTTTTTTCTATTGAGTGTAATAAAAAAACATCCACATTTACATCATGCAATATATGTTTACCACCTCAAAAATAAGCTCCTAGTAAGAAGACAAGACTACAAGAAGTTATTCACCATCAAGTATCATAAGTGACTGATTACAAAAGATTCTACATAAAACATGACTCAAATGAAAACATCCCTATGATCTACCCAAGCTGTCCATCCAAGAGATCCTTCAGTCCATACAAGGACCTTGTCATTTTGCACAACATCTCTAGGTGGAGGAGGAACAACAACTGGAGGTAAAACTGCCACAGGGTTGGCTTGAGCAGGAGGTCCATTTTCAAGTTTAGGTTTCTCCAACAAGTCATGTAGTCTCTTTTTCAATTTATCCAAAGCCTGTTCAAAAGGTGGTGGTTCTATTTGTTGGTGGGAAGTTGTATACCGATATGCAATCTCTTTCCTCAAGACTCTGACAAATCCTTCATTTAGCAAGTCTAGGAACTTTTTCTCCTCCAGTTTTAAAGTGAGTCATTTGCAAGGAAATATTATGATAAATAAGTCTCTGAAAAGACTGGGTAAGGTTTCTAATTCTACCATTGAAAATGTCTTCATTACACATTTTCCAAATAAACCACATAATCTCTATAGAAAGAACGAACCAAAAACATTTACTACCGTTTCTTAGGCCTAGGAACTTACCAGACAAAATATTCAAATGATTGAAGTTATGGTGGAATTGGAAACCAAATATACCCCAAACATCCTTTGCAAAAAATAGTTAAAAAAGATATGAAAAATGGTCTCATGGTTCCTACAAAAATAACATATGTTTATATCCCAATCCGGTTTCTTGACTGACAATTTATGCAAAAAGAGGTGCCATATGAAGCAGATCATTTTGGGCTCAACTGGTCTATGCCAAAGGTTGGTTAGAAGTTTTCTCCAATCCAGGGGTTCAAGATTAAGGTTCCGTTGGATATTGAGATGTTCAAAGATAACATGGCTTGAGGTTAGGCTCTTATAAATGTACATATAGTTTTAGTGTTGGGCAAATGGGTACCATTAGGTTCTAAGACCGAGGGAGGGTGAGACATGGAAGGGGGTGGTGGGGATGGGAGAACATGTATGATCACAAGCTCAAAATCAGAAATTTTATCAGCATTACCATATGCCTCTTGAAGGGTATCCAAACCATTAGCCGATGTCAAGGAATCAGAGCACTTGTCAACCAAATAACCCTAATCCAAACTCCTTTCCAAGGTCTCATCCACCTTCGGGGCGCTACCATCCATGATATCTACCACCTCCATGGGGGAAGAAGCAGAAGATCTCTTTTCAGAGCACCCTCTATTCCTTATAGCAGAATTATTTCTAACTTTAGGATCAGAGATCCTTTTAATCTTTTGAAGAGTAAGTTGATGAAAATTCATTTTTCTATGCTTAGGTTTGCAGGGGGGGGGGGGGGCNGCTCCAAACCAAAGGTGATGGAATCAATATCTTGAAGATTTCATGAGATGTGGGGGCTCATATCAACAACATTCTCAATCGGTGGAGCTTTTGAGGAACATGCCACATTAAGTTTGTCAAGCTTATCACAGATAGCCACAAGGTCAAAAAAGGGTTTAGCATTAGAAAGATTGCAAGAAGCATTATTTCTTGGAGTAGCATTTTGAGTTGACTTGGCCTGAGATTGTTTCTGACGTCTCTCATTATTATCAACAAATTTAGGGTTAAGAAGGGCCTTGGATTTAATCAAAGGGCACAAGCACCTCATATGGCCCTCTTTTCTGCATTAAAAACAAGCATTGATTCCACTAAGATAGGTGATTGGGCAGGAAAAAACATGGTCATTAAAATCAAATTGGATTTCTATAGGAAGATCAAGACTGAGATTGATTGAAACAAGGACCCTGACATTAGTGTGTGGGAGCAGATTTTCGGTCATATCAACCCCAATAACACTCCCAATGGGTTCGAGGGCCTAGGGAATGAGATTCCATAAAAATGGTGGAAAATTACCAATAGTAAACCACCAAGGACAGGATAGGGCTAGTATTTCCTCTTGTATGGCCTTAGGTGACCATGAAACTACCCTGAAATTACATGACCCAATCCTCCAAAATTATATTTTAACAATATCTTTTTGGTTGTTAGGGTTTGTGAAAAAAAAGAAATAAACATTTTTGGAGCATTCTAAAGTATGAAAAATGGAACCCTAGTCATTTACCCCAGATATTATGCATCCATTCATTTAAAATGTTTTGAGATGGAAGCTGGGTAAGTTCCTAGGTGGCTAAGAAAACAATAATATTTTTTAACCTATTCTTTTCCGCATCGATGGCCATGGCTATTTGCAAATTTGGTTTTATAACGAAGGCACTGGTAGTAGAAACTTTACCTCCACCTCCTCTGAGTGCGATTTGGTAGGGTCCTTTCATGGGTTGCTTTTAGAAGCGTGCCCCATCAAGAATTGCAACTGAATCCTTTAATGCCTCTCTAAATGATTTTCCCTAGGTTCACCCACAGCCAGTGTTTTCAAGATCGGATGGGTCTGAGCATTGCCAGGAGTCTAAGTGCCCATAAAGGGCTGATGATATTAATGAGGGGGAGTAAATGCAGTATGGAGAATGACCTTCCACCAGCGGGGAAGGCCTCCTCGATAATGTCACCCTGTGAAAGTTGTAGAGCGACCCCAATAGAACAAAAAGGGTTTCCTAAATATTTTTTTCCATCTAGGGGAAAGGGACCAGTAGTGGCTATAGCTAACTTCGTGCACTCAATTGAGGTACCATACGATGTCAATTTTGGTCAATTTTTTTTGGGTTTTTCTGTATGCGCCTTAACTGCTTAAAGCTAAGGTTTGGGCTTCTCACCAATAACAATCCACTCCACAGAAGCCATTATGTGCACATAAATCTAAAAGTGGTAAAAAAAGGTGTTGACCAATACTAGACACGTTCATCCCCAATAGTAGTTCATCAAATGACCCATAAAAATTAAATTGACCCCCAATACAAAATATGAAAAATGCCTAATTTAAAGTGTTTAAGTTGTTTAGTGGGTTCACAAGTTTATTTTTTATGTTAGGAATGTGGGGGCATAAAATTCCCATTTCACCGCATGTGGTTTGTTTTGGGGCACATGGTTGTTAACATCGGTGCCCTAAAACACCACTTTATTGCCCATAATTCATCATTTTTCATTCCTCCCACCAACATTTTTGGTCCGCACCACTCTGCAACCACCGCCGTCAACTTTGCAGGTAACATCTTTGGCTTCAATCATGCTTCCTTTCTTGCATGCACCACTTCGCTACCTTGTGTTTCATTAAAATGTTAAAATCCCGACGAGGGTCTCTATTTTTTTTCTTCTGTTGATTGATTATCCGTGTGACTAAAGGGTTACATTACAATGATTAAATCTACTTTTGCGTTAGACCATCATGCTTAATGTGGTGAATTATTATCCGTATCCACATTTGTTTTCGTTATAATGATGAAGTCTTCTTCTGCATTCCTGCATTTTGCATAGGGTTACATTAAAATGATGAAATTT
>MU225894.1:1449697-1464758 GCA_018584345.1 Thuja plicata
TCTACTACTTGTTCATGTGTGAACATGTATTGGGGGTTGAATGAATATATTTTGGGTTAATTATGTATATTTATTGGTGTGCAGGATTATTTTGTATTGGGGGGTCTAATTAACGAAAAGTGAACGGGTATTGGTGCTATGTCCACTACTGGTCCCTTTCCCCTACAACCCACCTATAATATATCTAATCAATGTCACATATAACTTTTCAAGTGGACTCCAATAATATTTAATGTGGTTAAAAATATATCTACAGATGCACCACAAGTAAATATTTATTTTATATTATCAAACTAATTGTTTTCTTATGTAAAAACTGTATTACACCTTTTTCCTAATAATTTCTTATAATTACTACATTATCTTAATTTATTTAAATATTTTTAAGTTTAATTGGATTGTTGTAGTACTTGATGTTTTGATTTATGTCTTTTAGGAGATTCATCACGCTAATTAATGAGTTTTAATTTTATAATTAAAAGAGAAATCATTGAATGCCCTTGTACATGCTCACAAACTTTTACCTTTTGGACTTTTGATGGCCCGTCATTGCATATGTTGATACTAACTCATGTTTTCCAGATATAAGTTTTAACCCATGTTAGTAGAAATATAATATTGGAGTGGCTTATGTTTTAGGTTTTAAAGACCCTTACTTTTTGTGAGGATGAGCTTTTGGACACAGTGTGTAAAATTCCCTTCATATTTTAGAAATATATTTTTGAATCCTTCAAGTGATGAACATTATTTTTGAAGTTTTTATAATGTTTCAATGTCTTTAGAGACTTTTGAAACCATTGTTTGTAAATAAATAATATAAATTTGGATTAGTTAGGCTTGTTTATTTCACATGGAAACTTTTGATTACACAAGAACATAGTATGTAATTAGACATCAATCAGTTTCAAAACTTGATCACAACTATTAGATTTCTTTATATCCAATGCATAAGTTATGTGATCAATAATTATGGAACTTCTATGTTATAAAACAATATTACATTTAGATAAAAATTTGTCAGGGTATTCCATATAGGGGTTGACTAGTGACAACATACTCACGACTCAAGGAAAATGACATTGAAGTTTTTTCTAATGTAAATGACATTGAATTTTTTTCTAATGTATCTCAATGAATTAGAATGCCTCCAATCTTCCTTGAGTTTTATGTTAAATTGAGTTGAGTCCGAAGACAATGACTTTGAATATTGTAAGAAGGGTCAATTAAAGCAAGGTAGATAATATCACCTTGGCAACCCAAAAAATGGGTCAGGTCTTCTACAATGCTCTCTTGTTTGTTGGACACTTTCTTAGTGCTCTAATGTCACCTTACTCATGTTTCATAGACAACAGTCTAGGAAACAACTGAGAAAATCAGTCCCTGTAAAATGTGGGCTCCAAGTTGAAGAACCGGGTTTGAAACTCATGCAAGCCAAGGGCTTGGCAACCTGGTCACGGGAGCAGCGAGTTTCATGAGCGCTCATGTGACTCTGGCACTAAAGAAGGGTGGGAATGAAGTTGCCTACTATGACTGAGAGTTGGTCTTGAAGATCTTTGATCTTTGTCTCCTTCATCCCAAGCATGCATCTTGCAACACAAGAGGGAATACGTTACACAATGGAACATATGATATTTTGAAGTTGTAATTTTTTTAATTAAGGATTTTCATTCATAAAAGTAGTCGTCAAATTTATCTTAGGGATGATCTTGATTTTATAGTGTGGGAGGTTAAGAATTAAAGACTGCAAGTTATTGAGCTTATCAAATTCGTGTTAGGCCTCATGTCTTATGATGTAAAAGTCTTGCACTCAACAAAATTTGATCTGTTATGGGTTCATTAAGAACCATTCAACTTTACTAGGAAACAAATGATCAAATAGCAAATTTGAATGGTCAATTTTATTTTATAAGATTGTTAACTAGCTGACACTTTTCTAATCAGACAAAGTAAGATCTAAAATTATATAAAAACTATTCAAATTCTGTTGGAGCCTCCTTAAGGATGACTTCAATTTTAACCAGCACTGTTAGCAATATAATATTACTTGTAGACAAATATTTTACAGTACATGAAACTAGCACAAGATGTTTGTTGGATTCAATTGTATGATTTTTTTCATAGGATCAAATTTCAGGATCCATCACCAAGAAATAAAAGTCAAGAAAATAATAGATTATAGAGGTTGATCTAAATATGAACGGATCAAGAGTCCATGATAGTTTGCAGAGTTTAATTCGAATCATGAAATTTGCTCTGAAATGTCAGTAGATCAATAGAATTATGAATTATGAAAATTATGAAATTTGAACTGAACTTTGATAGATCTTGACTTCTAATTTTGACTAGGATCCTAAAATTAATCCAGAACATTCATAAAAAAAAGTTACATAGTTAAATTTTCTTTGAGTAAAGTATGAATTATGGAGATTGATCTAAATATCAATGGATCAAGAGAATGATTGTTCATAGAATTTAATTTGAACCATGGAATTTGAGCTAAAGCATCAATAAATCAAGAGAATGATGGATGATGGAATATGAACTGAAACATTGATAGATCTCGACTTCTAATTTTGAATATGGATCATATAATTTGATTCAAAACATTGATTAAAAATGACGTAGGAAGAATTATTCTGCAAACTCACACCCTTCTCTTCCCGCGGTGTGAGTGTGGCCTTCCCACCCTCATGGAAGGCTTCTAACATAGGTGCTTTGTGTTGGTTAGTTTGTCTTTGACAACATCTGTTCCTGTTGTTCAACCATTGTTGGCTTGTTTTTCCTAGCACCCCTTCTCTGTGCTATTTTCTTTTTGAGACCTTTGAGTTGTGGTTGTGTAAGGGTCAGCCCCCTTGTTATTCTTCTTTAATTATAAAAAATATTGATAAAAAACTTACATAATTAAATTTTCTTTGAGTAAGGTATAGAATATGAGAGTTGATCTAAATATAGATGAATCAAGAGAATGATGGTTAATAGAGTTTAATCTGAATTATGGAATTTGATCTGAAACATCAATAGTTCAATAGATCAAGATAATGATGGATTATGGAATTTGAACTGAAACTTTGATGGATTATGTCTTTTAATTTTGACTATAGATCATAGAATTTGATCCAAAACATTGATTAAAAAATTATACAGGGCGAAATTTTCTCTGAGTAAGGTATGGATTATGGAGGTTGATCTAAATATGGATGGATCAAGAGAATGATGTTTTATAGAGTTTAATCAGAATCATGGAAATAAATCTGAAACGTCATTAGATCAACGAAATAATAGATTATGAATTTTGAACTGAAATTCTGATAGATCTTGACTTCTAGTTTTGATGCTGGATCATATAATTTGATCCAAAACATTGATTAAAGAAAAGCTTACATAATTGAATTTTCTTTGAGTAAGGTGAATAGAACTGGCGAATGATCTCTTCGTTCTTTAGGATTTGATAAGCTTAATACTAATGCTTCTTCATGAGTTAATTTAGGAGCTACAGAGATTGGTGGAATTGGAAGGGATAGCGATGGGTCAGTTCACTTTTTTTCTTCTTTCAATTATGAGTATTGCTATGAATAATCACATGGAGGCTCTAATGTCTTTGTAGTTATGGAGAAAGCTTGTGACTTGGGTGGGAAAAAGGATTTTTGTAAGATGGATTCAATGGTTTCGGTTTCCTTTTTTGAATAATGGGAAAACTCTTCAGTCTTCTTAGAAGTTGGCTCTTTATGTGGCTCAAATTCATTGTCAGACTCAAAATTTCGTTCGATTCTCTCTTTTTCATATTCCTTGGAACTGAAATGGAATGTTGTTCTTGATTGTTTGACTGAATGGACTTCAAATGTTGATCATAGCTTTTGGCTGAATGGGCTTGAAATGTTGGATTATTGATCTCTTTCTCCAACCCATAGCTCACAACTTCTTTCATTCTATCATCATGATTCCATGATTCAAGCTGATAGTTTTCTGTCTTGTTCTTTCTATCCTTTAGTTTTCTGTTCTCCTTTAAGACTTAGGAGAGTAGTTCTGTAACAAATTTCCTTAGATTTTTATTCTCACTTCAATAATAATAATATTATTATATAGAAATCTTTGTATACTTCTTTTCATTCTCGGAATTTTTACAATAGTTAATGTTGTACGGAAATTTTAATGTAATTTTTTTAGTGTCCAAGTGCCATGTAGTCCCTTTAGACTTTTCAATGCAGAAAGGTGGACCTCACTACCAGGCTGCAAGACGTACTTCACAGGTTCATGAGCTAGTTAATCTCAACTAATAGAAATACATACAACTCTGTGATTAAACACAAATGCATACATCTTTGTCAATGAAAATGAATAAATATGACAGGAGAAGAAGCACAAGCTTCCACTGCTTCCCATGTATAAACTTATTCTCCTTTCAGGACTTATAGCTTACTATTTCCTCCCATTGGGAGTGTATAAATATTAGAATAAATATTTGATCCCAAAATCCAGTTACTTCTAATGTTGGTCTGTCATAGACTAAATATAAAACTGTCAAATTGGTTGAGAAATCCAAGCATCAAGATTATTAATTGAAGCGGCTGCAATCTTTTCTGATTTCTCCTTGACTGCCCACCTTAACACCAACCCGACCCAGATTTGTGATCGCTTGTATGAAATCTGCATTAAATCTAGATGAATGCTTTGCATAGATTTTGACTATGTTTCTTGAGCGTCTATCACTGAATAACACCTGGTCAGAAGTGAGAACACCCTTGCCGTTTTCCAGATTTTGGTAGTAGACATTGTCAAATTTAGAAGGTGTTGTAGGGTCCAGGCTAACAACAACGTTTGGATCCACATTCATGGGACACATGTTCTGCAGTTGGCTCGCAAAGTTGCTGTTGAGAGTGGGATCAATTTGGTTGCTGTCAATTCTGTATGAAAAGTCTGTGCAATGAGAACTCCCCACTGTGTGAGCCCCTGAAAATAGAAAAAAAACATGATCTTGGTTAATGTATATTCAACACCAGTTGTAAAACATGTTCAAAACAGGGTGTGAGCCCATGAAAGGGTCATTTCATTCATTTCCCACAGAAAACACCTAGTTGAAATTTTACTGCACTAACATGCCCCTTGAAACATGACTTGGGGATCTACAATAGATTATGAGTACAATAGTTAGTCTGATTTGTTACCAGATAGAGCAATCATGTCTGTCTGAGATAAGCCCTTGGTGTTGAAGAGAGAGACCAATTGATCTAGATTGAATGAAGCCTTAGGCAGATTCCCATCCACTCTGGATGCTTGAGATATGGTTCCATCTCTTCTCCCCAACTCCACATCATATGTTGGGCCTCCAACCTGCATATAACACAATAACCAAAATGCTTAGCTCTTCAAACACTTATCTGTTTCAATGGTATTGATGAATATGCAAAACACAATCAAATGTTATAAAGTAAACTGTTTGATTCTTGAACGTGCAGGAGTTTCATATTCTCAAGCATTATTTCCTAAGATTTCTATGGTAGCAGCAATTCAAGAAGAAAAGATGCCTGTCCATTTGTGAGCAGCAATTCTAAGTAAAAAAATTAAAAAATGCCTGTCCATTTGTGAGCAGCAATTGAAGACAAGTGCCTGGCCAAAGAGAGGGTGTCTGGATCCATAAGATAATGTGGATAAAAGCATGCTATTGTAAAGTATTTAAATCAAGCAAGGGTTGAATTGACACAAATTTATGTGAAATTTTAAAAGGGTTGAAGCTTAAAAAGTTAGATAAGTGTTTGTTATTCAAGAGATAAATAAGGTTCGGATTTTATTTTTAGGTTCAAAGGGTATACGCAATTGTATACAAGAATATTGTATAAATTCGGTTCAAGAACATAATGTTGGAAATAAGTTATGTCCAGACTAAAGATGGACTGGTCCTAAAATGGCTAGTAATTCATTGGTAGAGCTACAACAACAAAATGTGAAGTCCTAGATTTGAATCTAATAGATCTATGTAAAACTCAACAAATAAGACAAAAATCTTTTTCTAGGAAGTTCAATTAAACTCTATATTATATAGTGACACTTTTCAAATTAACTCTATTTGTTATTTTGGAGGTCAAACAAGGTTTTGCTTTTTATTTTTAGGTTCAAAAGACATATGTGATTGCATACAAGTCATAGGACACTGCATAGATTTCTAAAAAAACACAATGTTGAAAATAAGCTACATTTAGATCAAAGATAGACTGGTCTTAAGGAGGTTGGTAGCTCGTTAGTAAAGTACCACCAACAAAATGAAAAAATCCTAAATTTGAATCTTAAATGATCCATAAAAACTCAAAACATAAAAAAATAAAATTTTCATCAAAATTTCAATTAAGCTATGCATCTATTGTTAAGTTCCATTCAGATGACTAAAATAGTAAAAGCACAAATTGTACAAAGTATTATTAATTTGTTGATGGTTAATGCCTTTTTATCATCCCAGGCCTAAGAACTTATTAGGATTCTATTTTCTTTTTCATTTATGAGGATTGTTCACCAGTGCTATAACATCTCTGGTAGCAATGGCTTGGATATCAGCACATGACACAGTGTTGGGACACACATTCTCTACAGCTTGCTTTGCTTTGATTACAGTATCAAACCCATCCCCAGCCAGCGACAAGTTATCTGGACTGTCCTTTTCTGCCTGATTGTTTGCAGTAGATTGGATGATCACAGAGGCATCACATCCCTGTCACACACAAAAAGAACCAAACCATTTCACATTGGTAAATTGCTGACATTTTTTACCCTTGCTAATTGTCATATTGATCTATAAGATATAATATCATAAATTCATAACATCTCTTAAAAAAAAGCAATTTTGGACTTTTTTGGGACACATTATGACCGACTGACAAGAAATTATCTTTAGCTTACCTCAACGAAGCAGTCATGGAAGAAAAGCCTCAAGGTGGCAGGAACAGTCAGAAATGACTGATTGTATTTTAGACTAACAACTTCTTTTACAATGGCTTCAACTTTGGGACATGAACTGGCATAAAAATTTGTACTAAGAAGCGTTGATTGAGCTGATCCTTCACAAATGCACACTACCAACAGTACCAACAAGTTCAGGCTCAACTTTCCTCCCATAGTTAACACTAAATAAATCCTTCAGGCCCTGCTGATTGCTTAGAATGAAGGTATTTAGGCTTACTAACTGAGATCTCAAACTTCTTTCAGCATAATAAACCAAAACATCCAAGGCAACTTATCAATAGTACTACTTTGTAAAAACAGAGCTATAACCTCTATTAACTAATGCTCTCCCAACTTTCTCTACTGAAATTGCTTAAACCTAGGAGTCCCTTTCTATGACCATTTAAACAAATCCCTTTCATTGCATATAAAGGAATGGAAGTAAGTCGGTGGGAATAATTCAATACCCAAAAAAAAAAAAAGTCATTGGAATTAATGCTTGTGCTATTTTGATCTCAAGAGAAGAGTCAACATTATAAAACAATGGATAGCAAGAAGGTTACCCAGTCTGCAAGTTACTTTAAAAAACAAAAAAAAGACAATCAGAGATCCGGTGTGCACGTTGTATAACATGCATGAAATTGCTTGGTGCAAGTTGTATACCGATGCATGAATGCACAAACGGCTTCTCATGAAGATACTACTAGTCAATGGTAAAAAACGGGTTGCTATTTTCCAAAGAAACCTATTAGTGCGTTTACCCTCGTGGGTGTCTTTAAACAAGAATTTTCTTTGTACCAAAATTATTAATTGCAGCTCGCATGATAGCTGTGTGGTGTGACTAGTCTTCCTACAAAACGGCATGCCTAAGATATGATACATGCATAACATTATATAAAAGGGGATAAAAGTACATGTCAACATGGGCAGGGACCCGCCAAAAATTGAATTTGGGGTGATAATAAATAAGGTGGAAGAGGAAACAAAAGGGAGGAAATAGAAGGTAGCAAAATGACAGATTTTAGCCATGAGACTGGAAATGGAAAGGGAAGTAGTCAATGTAGACGCCAAAATATATTTTCTGACATACATGGCTAGTAGAAGCTAATATTGAAAACATACGTGGCTAAGTTTCAGACATAATGTATTATTGATCAAATTTGAAAAATCTGAAAACACCACGGATTTTTGTTGCCAAAAACTTACTGTGTTTTCGTGAATTTGGAAAAAAAAATGTTTTGAAAGTTTGATAGTAAACACTTAACATTTTTTTAAATTTGTCTTCTACTATTGAAATCAAAAGGGTGGAACTGATGGGAAGAATAAATAAACAATTTTGTTTGTAAAGGTTGCATACAAAATGTTACTTATATAGAAATGGAAAAAGTAAATTAATAATGTACTCAATATTAAATGTGGGGTTAAGGGTTAGGTAACACATGGTTTATGTAATACCATTTGGTGGTTTTGTGAGAGCTTGTTTCTATAAATGTAACTATATGGGTAGTTGTTTGTGGTGAGCTAGGTTAGCAATTGTCGAGGTTGAAAGCATTGCATGAGATGCGTGTTTACATGCTTGTTCACATAGAGTGTTTGTTGATGGCTAGGATTTTGAACTAGGCTTTCATGGATGTATGTAATCTGCATCATTGAATAATACTGATGCAGTCAAGGACAGAGAGTCCCCAAAGGAGATGTCAAATCCTTGCAACAGTTATCAACACAATAGAAATCAACAAGATACAATCAACAACAACATGGATTGCATCTAAACAATAAGTTTTATTAATCAAAATTTATTTATACATGCTGGGCTGTAAGGCCTTCCCAGTTTAGGCCAAGTACAAAGAAAACAACCTAACAACAAAACCCAACTCAGACCTATACAAATCTTCTTAAGTCTTAGAGAAATCCTCTAGAAGCTTCTCTGCTATTCAACCCTTCTCCAGACTTCTTCCTTTCTTATATCTCCTCCTACCTAAATGATCGCAAGCCCTAAATTTATACACAAACACAAATAGGTCGGCCTAAACCAACTTTACATATCCCAAGAAACATGTTAGACCCAGTCGACCTTAACCCAAATTAAATATAATATTTAATTTGTTTCTCGAGGACCTATCCAACAAATCAAGCCAACCACACATAGATCCACATAGGAAATCATGCCATTCATCACCAATGATCTGAACAATGACCACAACCTCGATCAATCAACCAGTTAACTCCAAGAACCAGTATCATGAAGAAGAATAACAACTGATAGAGAATCAACAGTATCTCATAAACTACTCCACCAAAAGAAGTGCTATCATAGACATAGCATCTATGAACAATAAGGAACAAACCCTTTTGATCACTCCTTCCCAACATCTCTATTGATCAACCGCTCACTAAATTTCTGAAAACTGTCTGGAACCAAAAACTCCTTTAAACATCCAGTCACAAAATGCAATATAACTTGAGCACTGTAAATCAAAACGAGTTGCTATCATAAGGAAAGATTCCTAATGACCCCATGAACAACATATCATGACCGCACCTTTTGAAGATCCATAGAACTCCACCGATCCAACAATCACCCAACTGATGACCAAGAACAACAATAAACATAAAAACTGGTAATAAGAGTCAACCAAAACACCGATATTTTTTGGATGATGCAAGATTACCAAGGACCCAAGATGCTCCTACATCAGACACTTGGGGTACAAAAAGATTTTCCATGGGAACAAGTCATGAAAATATCAAAGAACAAGGGACAGTAATTCCATACTCATTCTTCATCCACAAACCCTCCTCATCTACAACCTGCACTACTTTCCTCTTGTCATCAACCAGGTTCAACAAATTATTCAGATCCAAATCACCATCAGGTCCAACCTTAAGTTCATCCTTTAGGTATGCACTCAACTCATATATTCTACAAAGACTTAGATTCTTCACCTTCTTCTTATCCACCAAAGGAATCAATCTACACCTCTTACCATCCTTGCTAATGGTAATTACATTCTGTCTACAGTCATGAACAAACTCTCTATCGTACTGCCAAGGTCTACCAAGAAAAACATGACACACATGACTCATGACCACAATGTTACATAATATAACATCCCTATAAGAACCGATGCAAAAATTCACCATGCACTGTTCCCTTATTTCCACCTTAAGATCATCATGCAACCAACCAATCCTATAGGGTCTTGGATGTCTAAGTCTTTTCAAACTAATCTTCTACACCATCTCTTCCGAAACTAAGGTATCAGTGCTCCCACCATCTATAATCACATCACAACACTTACCACCAACCTTGCATCTAGTCCTGAACAAACTCTTTTGATGATAAGGTGTTGCATCCTTATTCACCATCACCCTTCGAAGCATAAGAGTTTCCCCTTCTTCGGGAGCATTGTCAGAAGCACTAGTAGATGGTCCACCTTCTTCACTCACACAAGATACTCTCTTATCTAGCTTACACAGAAAATCCCTGTGCCCTTTCAAGCCACACTTAAAGCAAGTACCCCTAAACTCTTTACCACCATTACCTCCCTTAGGTGCAACCGGTTTAGCTTCTACTTCAGCCACTTGCTTTCTCTTATCACCACCACTAGCTTGCTTGTCTCTTCCTCTAGTGTTATTTTGTTGTTTCCTATTCACCTTATCTTTTGCATTTAGGGAATACTAATTAGCCCCCTCAATAGATCCAATCCTTAGCATACTCAGCTCATCCTGAACATTGAACCTCAAACCATTCACATACCTAGCCACCTTTTCTTTAGAAATCTCCTTGCGACCAAATCTATTAGTTACCTTGTAAAAATCTTTGGTGTAATCCTTCACACTCAGGTCCTTCTTTTTCAAGTTATGCAACCTCTTGAATAACTCAAATTCATAGTCTTCATGTATGAACTTAGTCTTCAACTTTGCAACCATCAGCCTCCACCAAGTAATCTTAATTTCACCTTCCTCTTCTTGATCCTTCTACAGTTATTTCCACCATAAAGCTGCATGACATTTCAACTTTGTCTGTGCCAACCTTACTCTCCAAGAATCTTGAATATCTTCTAACTCACCGATCTAAATTTTTAGGATTCAAAGTACCAGAGTAATTAGATACATCCAATCTATAACCAACACCAAGCCTTTCTATAGGTCTCATCAACCAGTCAGATCCATCACATCCAATAGATCGAGAAACATTAGTAGCTCCAAATCCTTATGTAGCCTCCTCAAAACCATCATCAGATCTAGGATTTTTGCGCAATCCAACAACAACAGGCCCGATTCCTTCCATGACCCCATTCCTAAAACCGGTAATCTCATGCCTAATCTCAACTTGAAAATCTTCTTTCATCTGCTCCATCAATGTAGGGCTCATTCTCGGTGGCATCCTTTCCATATCTATGGTGTAATTACTTCCAATCGACAATTTGATTCACCAAAGATGATACCCTAAATATTAGAATATTTAATCTTTCCTTGTATTTATTTATTTAATTAGGAGATTCTATGGAATCCCTCTAGTCCAAGTGGGAGGACATGTCATATCTTGTAATTTCTTTAATAAGGAAATTAGAGAATCCTCCTTAAGAGGATTTTGACACTTTGCAGACACCTATTATGGATGTTGGCCTTCATAGATTGGTGAGTTACTTGGTAACTCCTCTTCTCATCTCTATAAAAGAGATGCTCCTCTCTCTATCATTTCTACTCTCATAGGCTTTTCCATCTTTATAATATCACAAGCGATTTTTCTTTTCTTTTCTCTTTTCAAAATCTTCTTGTCTCCTTGTATTGGCTTTTGGGTGCTTGCTCCTAGTTCATGTTTTTCTCATGGTAACAATTTCTTCTTCACATATCTCTCTTGGATTGTTTTCA
Organism: Thuja plicata; assembly: GCA_018584345.1. Lineage (NCBI taxonomy): Eukaryota > Viridiplantae > Streptophyta > Pinopsida > Cupressales > Cupressaceae > Thuja > Thuja plicata. Next base: position 1,461,503 of record MU225894.1, read on the forward strand.
TTTTCTTTCTCCTATTTTCTTTCATGGTATCACATCTTGGGTTGCTAATCCTTGTTTGAGTGTAGTGTTGAATGTTACTATTCTTTGGAGCACACCTTTGGAGACTCTTGTTTGAGAGAGAAGCTTGAGATTCATTTGCTAACTCTTGTGCTGCAGATTTTGCATTTTTATTTAATCTAACCCTCTTTGGTCAGCTTGCCGCCAGAGAGTTGCATTTGAATTTTTTTGTTTGGTTGGTTTCATCCAAACCCATTACTATCTGCATTTATTTTCACCTCTGTCAGGAAACCACAAGGTTTAACATATTTATCACTCACTCGATTTGTGCAGGTTTTAATCTAATCGTTTTTCAATATCTTGTCCTCTACAGATTTGTTTTTTGTAGGATTTACATTATTATACCTCAAATTGTTGTTATATGCATGCAGACATCTTTTTACTCTTATCTCTATTTTCATTTAACGTTTGGCTTGAAGATTTATATCTCTGGTGTTTCATCAAATCTTTTTAAAAATTTGTTTTACTACTGGTTATAGTTTTTTTCTAATATATATTCTTTATCATATATTAACTTTAAAACAATCTCATATTATATTCAACCCATTCACTATCTACTTTTTTGTGCAACATACCACATTTGCTGGCCCCGATCTTTTGCTTAGCAAATCACTATTTCACTATGCAACCTTTGTCCACTCTTTGGTGGAGTTTTTCAATGGTTTTTTGTTGTTGTTCACTCTCCATTCCATGTGCAACCTTTGTCCAATCTTCGGTGGAGTTTTTCACTGGTTTTTTTTGTTGTTGTGCACTCTCCATTCCCTGTGCAACCTCTTCTCTCCTCCATCTCACAACATTTAAAATTTGTTGTTATATCTCCTCTCATTGTGCAACTCTTTATCTTCCTCCCTACGCAACTTTGTCTCTTCCTCCCCGCACAATTTTGAGCTTTTGTCTTTGCTTTGTCTTATTTAAGCCCTCATTCCCTTCTAACATAAGTTTCTCTCTCCTTCTCTACCGTGTACCTCTCTTCCTCCCTTCCTATGCAGCTCCCTACCTCCCCTCCTTCACAGTTCTTCCTCATTGTTTTGCTTCAGCCTTCATCTTATTCCTTGCAAAGGTCATCATATTACACAATTTTTCAAATTTTGCAAGTTCTCTGTTTCTTTTCACAGCTTACTCTGCTATTCTTACACAACCTCCCTCTTGTTTACATGGTCAAACTCTTAGCTTAGAAGATCCATAGTCTCTTTACTATTCTTGTTGGTCTTCCTGCCATTCTGTCCATTATTCCATCTGCCATTGTAACTCCTCTGTCTACTGTCGATGTCAGCCAACACTTTGCTTATTTAAAAATTGTTTATTCATTACTATTCATTTACTCACTTTTAAATAGTTTGTATTTAACTTATTTTGTTAGTATATAATTGCTAATTCATTTAACTATCATCTTAATTTCATGAAGTTTTAATAGATTTGCTTCAATTGGTGCATTTTCAAGGTTATTACATTATTCTTACAACCTTTTAACAATCCAATTGAAGCTTGAATTTTATGTTTATCACTTACAACCAATTATTTTAATATTTTAAACAAAAAATTAATTTTTAAAACTCACTCTTTCATCATTCAAACATTGATCTTAACATTAAGTTAAATCTCATTTAGATTATTTGAACATTGTTTATCACTATTTCTGAGCTGATTTTGTTCAATCCTAATGTTTTTCTTCTTCTTATTTAAATCATGTCGACTCTTATTCCATAAATTAAGTTGAATAACACAAAGTATCATGCTTGGAAAATGCATGTATCATTTATCTTTCATTTCAAACATATGTTATACATTGCCACTAATCCTTCTTCTCAACCATCTGCTACTGATCCTCAAGCCGATGTTGATGCTTGGACTGTTAAAAATGAGGATGCACTTGACCTAATTGGCATTTCTTTAACTCCTGATTTATATTTTTTAATTGCAAATTGTATCGAAGCATATGCAGCTTGGGCTATTGTGAAAAACACCTACAATAGTTTGAATGAATCTAGAAAGATTCAACTCCAAGACTGATTGGAGGATCTCAGGTATACCGAATTTAAAACTATGGATGAATTTTTGCTCATGTTTGATTCTATTAAAATTCAATTGCATGGTTTAGGAGTAACTTTAACTAATCATCATTTAATTCATACCATTTTAAAGAAATATCTTCCTAGACAGTTTCAACAACTTATTACTAATGTGTATAGAACTCAACTGGCTATTCCTACTTTAGCTTCTCAATTAACCTATATTATCTTTCAAACTTTATTGCATCAATAGGAAGCAAATTTGATTCAATGTGGAACTCTTAAGTCTACTGAACTTGCATTTATGTCTAAAAATCAGAATCAAACTCATTTTAGATCTAATAATAATCATAATGACAATCATAGCAATAATCAAAATAATAATCATCATAAGAGTGGTTCAAATAAAAGACCCCATTGCACCTATTGTGGGAAAGATGGTCATGTGACTCAAAATTTCTTTAAAAGGCCAAATGATAAGAAACCTATGAATCAAAATAATCAAAATAATCAGCAATCTCATGATAAGAAACCTCGTCATGCTTTTACAGTCTGTTATAATGTTTCTAACCACTTAGACATTTCAGATTCCACTTTAGCACCGAGTTCCAATGTTACTTCCCCTAGTATAAAACTGAAATTATTTTCCAAGGGAGTAATTTCTTTCCTTTCAACTATCTTTTGTTCATGTTTTTTTTTTCAATTATGTTAACTTTATATCCAATTTTCTTATAGAATATGTGATATTTGATTCAAACTATGTCATTGCTTATTTTAGTTTGTTCAAGTATTGTGAGTCATCTAACAATATTGCCTTCATGAGTATCATTATTGATAAAATTGATTAGCATTAATTTGTATCAATCTTAGTATGGTTGTATACCATCTATTTATATGCACATTATTGCATTTTTTTGTAAGTTGTGTAGGGTACCCATTTCTCAAGGCTAACTATACATGGTCTTTAGTTTATCTAGATCCTAGTTACCTTATCTTTCATTGGGACCCGTGGAGTTTCCCTCCATCCACTGATTGGTATGCACTTACTTCAGTTGATGGTTATCAACTTGATCTTTTTTCCTCATTGTGAGGATGATGTTCTTGAAATCCTTCTTGAATTTTTTTGGATTTCTCATATATTTGCTGTTAGTAATAGCTGAGAGGGGTAGGCGGGGGGGGGGGGGAATTAG
>MU225894.1:1465153-1491470 GCA_018584345.1 Thuja plicata
TTGTTAGAGGATTTTCAATACATAGGTTGTCACTTAGTATCTGGCATCTACGCTACCATCCTTGAATCAGTCTCATGACTGTCAATAGGCTTTATGCAAATCTTACTACCATCCTTGAATTAGCCTCTTTCTTAGACTGTCAATAGGCTTTAGGTAAGACCGGTGCTACTATCATGAGTCAACCTTCTGGTAATATGTTAGGATATATCTCAATTACAAAAGACTGTTAAGTCCTGCTGTGTTAAGAGACTTAATGCTTCAATGGTTAAACTGAAAAAAAATGACCTGTTTCTAATGCAACTAAATTGCAGATTTTCAGATCTATTTACTTACAATATCTTTCTGATCAATGTATCAATACAATTCCTTTGTACTTAACTCTTTCTTCTTTGTGATGCTGTGCTTTTCTGTCTGTCGGTGTCTGTAGAATTCTTTAGCTCTCCCTCAACTTGATTGATCAGGACTGCATGAAGTTAATCCTTGAACAGTTTCTCTTCAGCATCTTCTATCAGTTCACTCCCCCATGTATCTGATTGATTATTGACCACTCAGAGAATGAAAAATGCTTGTCTCTTAAATAGACATTATATTCCTTAATTCTTGGTTCTTGATTCTTGATTCTTGATTCTTGGCGTGAAAAACAATCTAGCCAAATTGATTTATGGCTTTAACTCTTGATTTATCTCGTAGTTATCTTCTTGCCAACTCTACAAATCACTTACTTAACTGTGGTCGAATAAAACTAATAAAACAACTAGTTAAGTCTATCCTTTAGCTCTGCCAACTAGATATTTTTTTGTTTTCTGATCTCTCTGTTCTGTCGGTCAATTCTATAGTTCGTAGTCGGTGACAACTGCCATTTTCATCGGTGTCACTTCAGTTAGCTTCGGGATCTCCATCCGTCGGGCATCATTAGATTTTTCTCGTCGGGAAACACTATTTTTAGCTCATCGGGCATCCTTTGATTCTGCTTCATCAGGCAATACTGTCTTCTGCTTTTCGGGCATCACTGTGACTTTTATCTCTGTCTTTACCGATGGTGTGCACTCCACTGGTTTATTCTGTCACTTAGTGAATACTTAACTTTTATGCATTGCTGAAAGTATAACCTCTATTCCATTGATTCTCTCAAGTCTTTAGCATTATGTGTATGACCATACAGATGATATCAAGTTGACATCAATGACAGTACAAACCATTAACTGATTTAATGTCTTGCATCATCTTCAACTTAACATAGTGAACCATTTAATCAGTTACATGTCATCATTTGCAAGGCAATATGTTGTTTTAACACTCATAATCCTTAGAACAAATTATTATATTGTATATGTCATTTTTTTTAAATTTTTTTTGAATGTAACATCTCTTGGTATTAAGCATGATCTATCCAATGATTTTTTCATCTCAATGAAAGGTAGCAAAGCTCAAATTGTGAAAGTTTCTCATAATAATGGTTTAGTTCCTTATCTCCTTGATGGTTCCTTGATTCTAATACACAACTGTAGACATGATTGGAAAATTAGATCATAAGTTGATTTGGTGTTTGAGTCACATGTTCTAATGGATTTGGGATTCTTCTCTCTTATATCTCTTTGCAAGTTACTAATGTGATGATGAATTTGCATGCTTCATTTTTTAGATCGTGAGTTATGCAGGTTGTTGATTAGCTACCCATTTACTTGCTGTGTGATGATTCATTAGTGGACAGTCTATATCCATATGATTGATTCAATGTTGATGCAGATTTCATTAATTGCCTTGTCTGTGGTCATTTGTGCATTAGTATTTTTTTTTGAGATGAGAGCATGGATTATGCTTATGGTTCCTCCATTGTTCCTTTTGGATTTTGAGCATATGGTTTATCTTGATCTCATGATAGATTCATTGCACTTTTAGTGATTGATTATGGATTCATCCCTAACCATCACTAATATTACTTTAAAGTTTTCAAATATTCTTTAAAGTTGAATTGTTTTATGATACTCATTATGAGTTTATTTTAAAGGTATATTGATTTGTATCAAGAGTAGATCCCAACAATGAGAAATCTACTTGTGGTTTTTCTCGTCCTTGAATCAGGTGACATGGCATGGACCATTCCAAAGTTACAATCCACTTCTCTTATCTCTATCAAATATGAAGTACCAATTGCATCGCTAGTTAAAGAAGACTACTTGAAGACTTAGATTTAGCTCTAATTGAAGACAATCAAATTGTATTGTATAGTTGTAGTTCAAATTCATTGTAAAAATTTGGGTTTAATTCCAATTGACGTAAACTCCCCAAGTAAAGATTAAGGAGGGGTGTTATAATATTTAATCTTTCCTTGTATTTATTTATTTAATTAGGAGATTCTATGGAATCCATACATGTATTTTTTCCTTTAGTCCAAGTGGGAGGGCATGTCATATTTTGTAATTCCTTTAATAAGGAAATTAGATAATCCTCCTTAAGAGGATCTTGACACTTTGTACACTCCTATTATGGATGCTGACATTCATAGATTGGTGAGTTAATTGGTAACTCCTCTTCTCATCTCGATAAAAGAGACGCTCCTCTCTCTCTCATTTCTACCCTATGATTTATTGTAAATGAGTTACTCTCTCCCTGTCAGACTTTTCTATCTTCATAATATCACAAGGGATTTTTGTTTTCTTTTCCCCTTTCAAAATATTATTATCTCCTTGTATTATTCTTTGGGTGCTTACTCCTAGTTCATGTTTTCCTCATGGTAACAATTTCTTCTTCACATATCTCTCTTGGATTATTTTCATTTTCTTGCTCTTGCAAAACCCTAGTTCTCAAGAAAAACTCAACAAGTAGCAACAAATCCTCTTTCCAACCACCTTGTGCAACTCCTTCACTGATGCAAGTTAGATCCAACCTTTTCCACCTCACAATAATGCCATAGGATCACCAAAAGTCCATAATTTAGACCAGTAGCCACCACAACAAGATAAAACCATACTCTGATACCATCTGATGCAGTCAAGGATAGAGAGTCCCCAAAGGATATATCAGATCCTTGCAGTAGTTATCAACACAATAGAAATCAACAAGATATAATCATCAACAACATAAATTGCATCCATTTTTTTTATTAATCCTAATTTCTTTATACATGCCAGGCGTTAAGGCCTTCCTGGTTTAGGACAAGTACAAAGAAAAAAACCTAACAACAAAACCCAACTCATACCTATAAAGATCTTCCTAAGTCTTAGAGAAATACTCTAGTAGCTTCTCTACTATTCAAGCCTTCTCTAGAATTCTTCATTTTTATCTCCTCCTACCCAAATGATTGCAAGCCCTAAATTTATACACAAACACAAATAGGTCAGCCTCAACCAACTTTACACATCCCAAGAAATGTGTTAGACCCAGTCGACCTTAACCCAAATTAAATATAATATTTAATTTGTTTCTTGAGGACCTATCCAAAAAATGAAGTTGGCCACACATAAATCCACTTAGGAAATCATGCCATTCATCACCAATGATCAGAACAATGACAACAACCTTGATTAACCAACCGGTTAGCTTGAAGAACCAGTATCATGAAGAACACCAACAACAGATATAAAATCATCAGTATCTCACAAAATACTCCACCAAAATAAGTTCTATCATAGAAATAGTATTTATGAACAGTAAGTAAAAAACCCTTTTGACCAATCCTTACCAACATCTCTACAGATCGACTGATCAATAAATTTTTAGAAAACTGCCTCGAACCAAAAACTCCTTCAAACATCCAGTCACAAAATGCAATGTAACTCAAGCATAGTAACTCCAAATGATTTTTTTTCATAGGAAAAGCTTCCTAATGAGCCCATGAAAAACATATCCTGATCGCACCTTCTGACGATCCAAAAAACTCCACCGATCCAATGATCACCCAACCGGTGACCAAGAACAACAACTAACATAAAAACTGGTAACAAGAGTCCACCAGAACACTGATTGTTTTTGGATGATGCAAGATTAACAAGACCCAAGATTCTCCTACATCAAATACATTTATGATAGATGATTTTTTAGATTGATTTTTTTTCCCTCATTAAGATTTTTCCAGATATATCTTGTATTTTATTTGATGGGTATGTTGTGTATTCTTTGCATAAAACTTCATTGTGTTTATTTGGTTGATTTCTCAGTTGGGTTATGTGAAAATTATTGCATGGTTGAAAGTTTCCTTACAAGTGATATTAGAGCTATGGTTTCAGTGTTATAATCCTAGGAGTTGAATCTATGGAATGCATGAAAGAATGATAGATAAAAAAATATATGAGGGTTTTTTGAAGGTTTAAGGTTGTAGATTTGTAGGCTTTTTGCATATCTGGTTTTATAAAAAAATGTTTCAAAATAACTTTTTGTAGTTGTTCATTGTGGGGGTTTTGGGGCTACAGTTTTACATTTGACTTGTGTGACAAAATAGACCCCATAGTTGTATTTAGAGAGATCAAGATACAAATTTTAATATAAAATTTGACCCCATTTGGTGGCAGTGGATTGAATTGCAAATTTTTTTAGTTTCATGTTTGTACAAAATGCAAAGGTCGTCAGAAAATAAAAAAAACTTGCAAATTAAAAAAAACCCTTTTGGCATTTTTATATTAGAAAATAGGTTTTAAAATTTAAAAAAGAGAGTTTTGTGGGGGGTAGGCCACCGTCCTTGTTCCCCCCACAAGCCTCGTGGGTACCAATAAGTACCTGTAGGCCCATTGATGGAAAACTACTACAGCCCAAGCTAGTGGTAGCACACAATACTACTGGTATTAGTAGTACTCGTAGGGTTGTTGCATCTAGTACCCCAATATCATTTGTACCATGGGGTCCTATAGGACCTCCCCCCTCAGGGGTTAAAAAAATAGAATTCAAAACAGATAAATTTGTAATAAATTATTTTTGAAATATTTAGAAATTGTCATCTCAAACTTAATTTTTCCTACTCAATAAATTTTTATATGCCTTTTATAAATGGGGGTCGAGTTTGAATTCACGCCCCCTATTTATATTTTTTGAAAAATAGAAAAAATGATTTTAAGGCATATGGGTAAATTTTTAGAGTCCTTATTTGCAAATATAACCTAATAGGTTTTCCCCCTTTCGCGGAGCATAACTTGGGTTAGGAATATTAGCATAACTTGGGTTAGGAATATTAGCTTTTTATTTCTTATAGTTGTTGGAAAGGTGACTTGGAGCACCATAGTTTGGTGTGATTTACTTTATTATATTTTTTGATTTGGATAGTGAAACATTAGTTGGAAGTCAGAGGCACATTTATGACTTTGAGAGTTCATAACTTGAGCATATAGAGGCATAATTTGGACTTTAAATAGTAGACAAAAATCTCGTCCAAATGCTATATTTTGGAGTAGGTTTGATATGATCTATTCATTGATATTTTGATCTGAGTTTTTTATGAGTTATTTTGAAAATGGTGACATTATGAGTTTATGGTATGATTAGTTTTAGAGATTTGGAGTTTATGCCATTGTATACTCAGTATGTATCTCAAATTTTTCTCATGTTGACATGCTTATTAGTATTTGGTTTGGATATGTACGTTGTAATGTTGGGCCTACAAGTTGTGCAATATTGTCAGTGGTTTATACTTACAGGTTGCATATATGGCTTGGATATGGGTTGTCTATGCCCATAGAGATTTTATTGTTGATGTATATTTAAATTGGTTTCTTTGTAAATAGTCTCTTGGTTTGCTAATTTTTTTTCATGTAGATGGGGAGAGATATTTTTACCAAGTACAATCATGATGGAGGACCTATTGGGACTCCAAAAAGTGATCAAAATTTTTCTTTGATAATTAGTGTGACATATAGTTAAAATGATATGTAGGGAATGATTGGTTCTCTAGTTGATTCTTTAAAGCCTCACATATTTTTACTATTACATCAATGCTCTTTTGCAGTGACAACCTTCAATTTTTTCTCAAGAGGGACTGACAAGGATTTTAAGGATTTCATTTTCGAATTGACCAAAGAGGCACATAAAAGCTTAGTTGCATCTAATTTGGAGTCTAAAAACCCCTTATAGAATTCATGAACGAGTTTAAAGTCTCACAGAGGAAAAAGACTCACCAAAGTCATATTAGAAAAGGCAGTGTGGACATATCGATGAAATTAAGCCAATTTACACCAAAAGATTATTATTGATCAAACACATGTGTCTTTCATAAAAAATACATAGATAGTCTCAAAGAGGGTTTAGCATTCACCAAAAGGAAATATGTTAGATAAAATAATACGGGACTCATCGAAGTGTTTTGAATGGAATATCGATAAAATCAAAGGAAAGTTAATCGAAAAGGGAAGCACCAATTAAAATAAAACATCTCATAGAAGAGAAGAATGTTATGCGATACTTGAAAAGGTGACTTCGATCAATTGTATCAAAGGCCTAACAAAAAATGCGTCAGAAAAAATGGGACACTGGATAAAACAGAGAAAGGTTAAGCAAATCCAATATTTTAATTGATAAGTACTTGTAGACACCTAAAATTGACCAGGTGTTCTCAAATCAATCAAATCTGCATTTTTCATCAAATTGCTCCTAATCTCATCAAATTGCATGAAAATGGATCAAAATAAAATTGAATGAAAATTTATTAATCAAAGTGGACAAAATCAATTTAAATCAAAGGATTAATTAACCATGACATCAAATAATCAAATATAAGCCAACAAGGATCAATCAAAATTATATACTTGATTTTAATCAATTAATTGTATAGTTTTAATCAAAAATCAAATTGAAGCTATTCATCCCTACATGGCTAATTTAATTAATTGATTGAATTAAATAATCCTAATATCTTTCAACATGAATTTGAGCAACCAATGGGAATTGAGAACACAAAGCACATGGATCACTCCTAAATTTGAGTCTCAATCACTCATTTTCAACTTTGAATCTCAATCTCTCAAATTTGTCCCTTTGTCCCAACCTTTGAGACAATCATTTAAATTGTTCCCCCATTTGAAACCATTTGAAATCCTCTCACTCAACCATGGCTTAATCATGATCAAGTAACTCCACCCCTACACTTGGGAAAATCCTATAAATATAAGCCATTTTGAGAGCATAAGGATCCTACAAATTCAAATGCAAAGCATCAAACCTCTTTTCATTTTCATAGAAATTTGAGAGTTTATCATAGCAATTTTGCATCATGGTAGTCATTTTGAGTGCATTTGAGTACAATTCTATCATGATTTGAGAGAATTGAGCTAGATTTAGGCATTTACTATCATCAATTTATCATTCTAGGATTGTCATTGATAGAGATTAAGGCTGAGAGCTCTATTAACAAAGCTTATATAGAGATCCATGAGATGTTTATTGATTTAATTACAATTCTTAGTTTAAATTTCTATTATTCTTCTATATAATTATAGTTAAATAAATCAATTTCATGAAGGTTTACTTTATTCACAAACAAATGGTGCCCACCGTGGGGATTTGAGCCTCAATTCCTCATTTTATTTGAAATTTTGTGTGTTTTTCCTTCACTTTTGTGGTTATTTTGCAGTTTGCAGGAGAAATGACACCTACAAGAAATCTAATGATGCCTACCAGCAGAGAAGTGATGCCTGTAGAAATCCTTCTTTCTCTATCTTAATTTATTTCACCGCCTGCGAGATAAAGTATGACACCTTGGACCGTAAAGTGTCATTTGTGACCTGAGAAACACCACCTCTTATCTGTCATTTGACGCCTGTGATCAACCTTTCACTGCAATTTAAAATTTTGGTAGCGCCTGTGAATTTTTTTTTAATACTCTATCATTTTTAAATGCCACATGTTAAGCTTTAAATTCCGCATTCAAAGTTTTAAATTCTGCCTGTTAACAGTTAAATAACACCTATTAGCTGTTATATGATGCCTAGAATTTACTACTTGATATTGAATTTAAATTGATTTTTTCTCTATTTTGACTCTCTATTTTTTTGTTTCTTGTAGATGAAACAACACCTGAAAGTGCAAAAGCTAGAATTGAGGGTTACAAGGCCAAATAGAGAGGTAAGGATTCTAACAAAGTACTCTAAACAACTTCATAACACAAATCTTTTGGAAAGTTTAGAGGTAGAAGATAATTTGTACGATCATTATATAAAAGTTAGTAGTGCATACAAAAAGAAGTTTCCTACTATAAATTGATTTTATGCTTTAGGTTCTTAAGCTTGATTTGGTAAATTTGATCAAAAGAACTTAGGTGCATTTGTCAATTTGATTTCAAGTTTTTCTTCACTTTCTTCCTTTGTGTTGACTAACTTGTTGGTGGAGTCAGAGTGGGAACTATCGCCACTAGGTGAGTAATCAAAACAAACATCAAAAACCTCAAAAATGTGCCTAGCCTTTGCTAGCTACAAAAGAGGTATTTTTCGAAACAAGCTTACTTTCCCTTAAATTGTGGCAATTCAATTATATCTAGTTTAAACAGGAAAAACCCTATTATTTCCCATCTTGAACAAAGCATTAGGCATATGCTCTCAACTTTTTGAAGTTGATCAAAAAGCCAAACATGTTGAGTTTGAGGTGGTAGAAAGAAAGGGAGGCAAATTAACCACACATTTCAATTTTTAAGAACCTCCTTGTCAAGGGGTTGAAAAAGAAAAGTGTTTTTGAAGTGTTTGGAACAAAGAATAACAATAGGGATATGCTCTTCACTTTTTAAGTGAATCAAATTCCCAAACTTGTTGAAATAAGTTCATTTGTTGCTTTCCTATATATGCTAGTTAAATTAGAACTTTAGGGGGCCTTCCTCTTGAGAATTTCCTTACGAGGACGATGAGAGGGAATGACCCAAAGTAGGAGACAATCGCTTAAGCCGTGATACTATCTGACCCACTATAAATAAACACATTCTTCCTTAATGGGAATGTGACTAAATGGTGTGCAATTTATCTTCACTTCCTTGATTAGTCCTTTAGGATTGCACAAAATCATACTTTTGTGCATGTGGGAAGCCCGCAAGGGGGTAAAAGAACTTGACATAGTTTAGAATAGAGGTGTTCATTAAATCCCAAATAAGTAGCAAGCTACCTTTTAGAGACAAAATGTTAAAAGCCAAATCTGACTCTAGGTAGATTGCTTGGAAGCTATTCTTGTGTTATACTTGTGAAAATGACCAAGAACATACACATAGTGTTATTTTAGGGACATGGTATAAACTTGATCTGTGTGTTGTATTTGTATTTACTTTTCAAGCAAGAATATTCTCTAGCAAACCTGATCATAACCCTAAAACTTTTAAAATCCAAAAAAATTATGAAAAACAACTTTGATCTGCAAAATGCCATGTATAACCATTTAAATGATAACTACAACAAGTTTTGTGATGCCTGCAACATTGAAATGACATCTGAAAGCATTGAAACACCACGTAAGTCACTAGAAAGTGATGCCTAGAAGATTTAAAACAATGTCTATCAACAAGAAAATGCCGCTTGCTAACTGCAGAGTGCCATGTAGAAAAATTCCAGTTAGCGCATGTGAAGAGTTAAGTCATGCCTACACATAAGGAAGTGACGTGCTGAAATAAAGAAGGGAAAATAGTGGATATTTCCTGAGGGTTTGGAAGAATTTTTAAAACATATTTGGATACCCTTTTCAAAGTACTTTGTGTCCTGTCTATCAGATAGATCAAATTCCTTCAAGTATCTATAATGATGAATCTATTTGAAAGATGAATCAATCCTATGAAAAATCAAGATCAAAATTTCCATAGGACTCAATATGATGAATTAACTGAAGATGACATATTGGAGGCATCCCAAGATCTCATATTTATGGAAACAATGCGCTTAATTTTGAAGAGGGATAAAGAAGCATATTTCTTAAATTTTTCTCAATTAGGAGCTAATCTTCCTCATAATTATGATATATTAACCTTAAAGAAGGATGAGGAAAAAAAAGGATACATCATATAAAAACCATCATTAAGATCAATTTGTTCTTTTATTTATGATGATGGGCCATTTGCATCTTCGTTTTCTTCAAGAAACAAAACATTTAAGTGCACCAAACCTATCTTGGATCAAGAGAAATGTCATGATCACCCTATTTGTGATCAAGAGAATGAAGAGCAAGGTACCAATCTCAAGAAAGACCTAATGCACAAACCTCTATCTAGCAAGGTTTCTCCCATAGCCTTTACTCCTTTCATCCTTCATCCATCTTACAAAGCTTCACAACTATCCAAAATTCCTCCACCAAAGAGTGAGCCTAATGATGATACTTTTCATGTTGACTATGTCTATCCTCAAGGGCTACCTCTAAAATAAACCAAAGCTAACCTACATCATTCTGCAAATCATTTCCATGCTTCAAAGATCTTGGACCCTAAGCTATCATGCTTAAATTCCTATTCAAAAGGATTCTCCATCATTCGTCCAAACATTCCCTCACATATCCCAACATTTAACTTTTCCTTAGAGGTGCCTCCATGTCAAGAGGATAATCCAAAGTGTAGAACAAAATATCAATAAAGATCAAGTTCATGATTTTATACAACCCCCTCCCATATTTGATGAAGGTCCCATATCCATAGAATCTTGTGATGATCCCCTCACACCCTTTCATTTCTTCCAAGAAGATATCCCTCCACCTCAAGAGCTACATACCTTTCCACTTCCCAAGCAAGATCAAGATATCCCTTCCACCATTTCCAATGAACATATTGAAAATCAAGAGAAAAGCACCCTCTCTACACCATCCAAAGATCCTTGTCAAGATCGAAGTATCACATCAACTCCTTGTCATGATCCTCCATATTCACCTCAAGCAACCATCATTCCTCCAAATTCATTGCATGATTATAAATCCCTTCAAATCTCTGTTGATCCTATCAAAGTTGTTCCTATGAAAGTTCTTCACGAGCCTATTGGTATAAAGATAAATCTTAAAGATAAGAACCTCGACAATGCAGCTCATTCCAAAGATATTGATATCCCTTTCACACTTTATCTCCCTCCATTAAAACACAACCATATTCCTTCCCCATCCTCCAAATCTATTTTGGGTTCCTATGTCCCAAAGCTCAAGTCTTCTTCCCTTCCATCCATATTAGGTCCGTATATTCCTTCATCAATCACTCCTACCATCCCTAGCTCTCCACTTACTTACCCTACCATGTATCAAGATCAATGGAGGTACACATACTTGAAGAATTTACAAACACCAATCCATATGAACCCTCCATATTCTTCCTATTCACCCACAAATCCTGAGTCTTTTGGAAGCAATGTGGATGTGCAACATAAAAATCAGAAATCCAAGAATCCACATGTGTATAAAAATCACCATGTCCCATCTACTCAACATGTGAATGAAAAGAAAAAAGAAATATCCAAAATGCCACAAAGGTCCACAAAGAAAAAATAAATATCTAAGAGACCACAAAGGTCCACCAAGAAAAAAAAAAATCAAAGAAAATGTGGGTTCCTAAATCCCTCATTGAGGAAATGCATTCAAAAGAATCACAAAATAAAGAAAAATCAAAGACTATGTGGATTCCCAAGTCACTTTTGAAATACTTGCACACAAAAGAAAATTCAAAGTTGACATTCAAGCTTCCAAAGACTTCCTTTTCGTCTCCTTCTAAATATTTTCCACTTTCCAAGTCTACTTTGGGTTCCTATATCCCAAAATCCACTATCTTAGCTACATCCTCACCTCCTTCATCTCTCGTTCCTCCATCATTCCACTACTCTTCAAAGTGTGTGTCAAAGTTGATATTTTCAACATTTCCATCCACAACATACCTTCTTATCCTCACATTCATTATCCAACACATAATTTCCATCTTTCCATCCCTATTATCCAATCTATGGCATAAAACCTTCACCACCATCTACCCTTATCTTCCATATCTATCCTTTGTCATCAAATTATCAATATCTTTGAGCATCCTAGCCATATTCATGGTTTATTATAGCATATCTTTCAGAAGAGCATTGTCTAAAGATCTAGATGTTGGGGAAATTTTGAAAAATACAAAAAAGAAAAACATTGAAAAAGTAGAGAAAAAGTGCCTTGGTGAAAACCTGGTAAAACAGGTGCCTTGGTAGAAAAAATAAAGATAAATCAATCCAGCCTATGGTGAAAACCACTTCTTGTGACACCTTGGACAAGTACCATGATGAAAACCTGGCAAACAAGCATCATGCGTAATTCCTTCCTCTTGCACTCTACACTTGGGGGCAAGTTTCATCCATGCTTATCTCCATCTTCCTTATCCAACCATTTATATTACTTGCATCCATATTCCTTCTTTTACCTTTGGTCTTGACAAGGTTGAACATATCCATGAGCATCAAGTATCTTGACAACGTTATCCTTTCCAGCAACTTATTTACTTGCTGCATCCATGCTACCCTATCACGATCTTGCTTCTCCCCAATCCACCTTCATTATTCCTATGCAATCTTTCCATGATCCCAAAAACCATCCCCTCATAGCCTCCATCACCCCTTTATCTTGACCGTGCTATCTGTAGACGTCTAAAACCATCCTTATATTAATTTAATTAATATTCCCATAACGTTATAGTTAATTTTAATTAATTATATTTGTTATATACGTCTATCTATTTAATTAAATTTATTTAATTAATTATGATTCACTTTCCTTAGTATTTAAATTTAATTTAAATACCATCCCCTTTAATGCATTAAATCTTATTTATATACATTTCCCTCATTTATCCCTTTTAAATAAATTTATAATTTATTTATTGCTACACATGAATTAATTCTACTAAACCACAATTAATCTAAATCTAATTTGGATCAAACTAATTTAAACCTAGATCCTACCCTACCTCACATCACTCTCACCAAATAGACCTACTTACTAATTAACTAAGGTTAATTAGGCTAATTTCTTGATTCCTACACCAATTAGTCCTTATTATTTTCTCACACGTGTGAGAAAATTTCCAAAAATCCACTTTTCTAAATAATCCTTATTTGGTGCCAACAAGATTTCTTACACCCATGATGACACCTTCTTACACTTTCTAAAAGTGTTCTATTGGCCCAAAACTCTTACACACTCTTACACCCTCTTACAAGATCCTTCACATGTGTACTTTAAGTACACTTTGACCCATCACATCCAAAGTTGCTCACACATGTGCAAGCAAAGTGGGCCTTTTGCATGGCTTATGTGTCCCTCATGTGGTACCTATGTGGATGCCACATGAGCTCCACCTCATCAAAGCTCTCTCTCCTCCAGAAACTCTATAAATAGAGGCCTTTGTCAAGAGCAAATCATCTCTCATTTATGCATTGTTATCATGCTAGTTTAGTATTTGAATTTTATAGCTTATTTTCATGTTCATGCTTTTAACTCATTTAGAAATTACATCTTAGGCTTAATCATGTAATGAATCTAGTTTCTTTGAATCTTGCATATCATCTTAACTTAGTCATTAAATCTTCATCTTAGCATTAGTGGTGCATTTTCATTAATAGTGAAAGCTTGAGACAAGTTCCTTATACTTGTTCTTGAGTGATGAGCTTATCTTTTTCATGCATTTCAAGTGGGATTGTGATATTGTGTTGGGAGAGCACACCCACAATTCTCTAAGAGCAAATCAACAAGGCCTTGGGTGCCCTTGTTCAGCTCATCGGAGGTTGTGATGGAATCACTTGTTGTTTTTGTAGTATGCTTCTTAGACATGTTTAGTGTAGTTAAATGATTGTTAACTCTAATGTTTGCATGTCTGAGCATGCTCCCAACAGGTTAGGTTTCAGCACATACACTATCTTATTCATATCTTACCCAAATTGATCCATTGGTCTTGATTGGAAATGAAGGACATAAAGTGCAATTTTTTTTTATGAAAATCTTCTTGACATGTCCACTCTTTTGGATCACTCACTTTCATGACAACAGATCATTATCCCATATGCTATCTAGAACTACATCATTGGCTTCCATTTCTTAACCAATTTTTTTTTTGCATTGCTATATCATTTTTCCTTAGCTTGGGTAATCTTGAGGAGATGGTCCTACGGGTCACATTCACATTCTTCATCCATCAATGGCCTTTCCATTTCTAATCCATCAACTTGCAAATCTATCTGTCATGTCCTATACCTTGCTAGACATTGGGGGTAAACAAATGTTGATATTGTTTGAGAGATGGTAAAATCTAAAAATTGAAAATCTAAAAAAAAAAAAAAAAAAAAAAATCTCTAAAAATAAAAAAACTATAAATCTCTAAAAAATAAAAAAATCTCTAAAAATCCATAAACATTAAAAAATCCAAAAGTCCAAAATTCTTGCATAAAGTCTTTGAGCTGCATTGTTGCATTCTAGGTTTCATTTTCCCAAGATTTACATGGTCTCATTTTCACTTGGGGGGAAAACATTGGTTTTTGGTACAAACAGATTCAAAAGTGCTACATCTTGGTCACATGACAGAAGCAAATTTTTAGAACTTCAGAGGAGAGATATTTTGGAACCTTTGATGGATATCATTGTTTAACTTAAACAATTTGATCACATAACTTGATCCTTGACCTTCATTGACTTATTTTATCGAGATTAAAAATTGACAACACCCTAAATGATCAGAATGTTCGGAATTCTTATTGAAAATATTGACACATTGCAAAACACTTGGAAATTTTTGATAATTTTCATTGACCTTTTCAAGTCATATTCTTTTTAGCTAATCGATGATGTTTTGACTAGATTTGTGATGATGAAGACATGATGTTTTTTATTGACTTTTGTGTGACTGTTTTGAGGAAGATCCACCAACTTGTGTGAATTTTTCTAATGACATGGTCATCAAAGAACCATCGAGGACATTCATATAGGAAGGAGCGTTAACCTTTGCTTTTTTACACAAAAGGATACCTTGGCTATTTAGATCTTCCATATCTTAATACCAAAATCCACTTGCAATATTGAATCCAATAAAACCAATATTCATACTCCCATAGTTGGTCATTCAACTAGTGAGGGTTGTACTAGGTTCCTAAAGAGGTTACCAAATGAGATGAAATTCATATTCATATTCTTATGGTCGTAGTGGCACCAGTAAGGATTGTATCGACTCCTAGTTCCACAACTCTCAATGATGAAAATATATCTCTTACATTAATTTCTCAAAAATCAATGACAGTTAGTTGCATTGCATGGAATTCATATAGATTAATCTTGCATTGAATGTTTTATGGGATTTTACCTAAAGGGGGTGGAAGTTAATCATGATTACATCATCAAAGTCCTAATTAATGTCCTCAAATGTCTGATCCATCAAATTAACCAATGCTACATCAAGGATATCATCACCATCCATCTTCTCACCTAGGGGCAACCTCACCATCTGATCAACTAGGGGTAACCTAATTCTCTTCATTACCTGTACCTACATCTGCACCTGAATCATATCAAATGACCCTATCTATCAGCCTCCCACCATTAATCAAACAATCAAATCCAATCAAATTGAATATCAATTAATCAAATCATCCAATTGAATATATCAATTCAATCATTTATCCTATCATCCATTTTCTCATCTTGAGAACATCAAATTTCTTAACTCTTGATCTTGAGGAAGGAAAATCAATCCATTTGTTTGTCTCTCTAGATCTTGAGAGTGAATTATCAATTTATCCAATCAATCCATTTGTTCATTTCTCTAGATCTTGAAAGTGAATTATCAATTTATCCAATCAATCCATCAACCTACCTATCCTATCTGATTGACATCAATACAACATCAACCAAGTGATTAGGACTGACATCAAGTGATATTCAAACATCATCACCTTATCTAAAACATCAACAACATTTTCTCAATCATAGCTATTGGAATCAAATTCTCTCATAATCGGGGCATTTTCAAATTGATTTTATCAGGAAATGAATCTCAATTTACCAAACTCAACCAAATAATCTAAACATAATCTTGTTTCATTTCCCAAGGGGCATCATATCCACATCAAAGATTCATATTAGAGTTTTTTTTCATCATCAAGGGCAACATCCTATAATCAATCAGGATTCTGCATCATATCTTACATCAAATCTGGGGCAGTAAAAATTCAAAATTTTATCAGTGGGGCATTCTGCATCAGTTTAATATCAGGCTGTGCATCTATCACATCAGGGATTTTGCATCAATTTCTCATCAAGTTTTGCATCAGAGTTTCATATCAGGTTATCAATTTTTGGATTAGGTTTTGCATCAATCAATCAGCATCACATCAATGATCAGGACATCGAGTTTTCTTTGAATCAATGTGCTTCACACATCAATTCAAAGAGGGGCATTTGTAGACACCTAAAATTGACCAGGTGTTCTCCAATCAATCAAATTTGTATTTTTTTTAATCAAATTGCTTCTAATCTCATCAAATTGCATCAAAATAAAATCAAATGGACATTTATTAATCAAAGTGGACAAAATCAATTTAAATCAAAGGATTTATTAAACATGACATAAAATAATTAATATAAGCCTAAAATGATGAATCAAAATTATATAATTGATTTTAATCAATTAATTGTATAGTTTTAATCAAAAATCAAATTGAACCTATTCATCCCTACATGGCTAATTTAATTAATTGATTGAATTAAATAATCCTAATATCTTTCAACATAAATTTGAGCAACCAATGGGAATTGAGAACACAAAGCACATGGATCACTCCTAAATTTGAATCTCAATCACTCATTTTCAACTTTGAATCTCAATCACTCAAATTTGTCCCTTTGTCCCAACCTTTGAGACAATCATTTAAATTGTCCCATCATTTGAAACCATTTGAAAGCCTCTCACTCAACCATGGCTTAATCATGATCAAGTAACTCCACCCCCTACACTTGGGAAACTCCTATAAATAGAAGCCATTTTGAGAGCATAGGGATCCTAGAATTCAAATGCAAAGCATCAAACCTCTTGTCATTTTCATAGAAATTTGAGCATTTTGAGAGTTTATCATAGCAATTTTGCATCATGGAAGTCATTTTGAGTCCAATTTTATCACGACATGAGAGAATTGAACTAGATTTAGGCATTTACTATCATTGATTTCTCATTCTAGGATTATCATTGATAGAGATTAAGGCTGAGAGCTCTATTATAATTCTTATTTTAAATTTCCATTATTCTTCCATAGAATTGTAGTTAAATAAATCAATTTCATGAAGGTGTACTTTATTCACACACAATAATTTATCGGTAAAAGCATCAATGAGTTTCTCTGACAAAATCATCAGATAAAAGAGAGGTTCGGGCAAAAAAAACACAAGCTAGGCGATGATAAGATTTTATCTAAAAAGTGGTTTCAAAGAAAAGGTTCTAACTTACATAGATATGACCATCAAACAAAATGAAGTGTTTGAAAAAGTGAAAATAGGTTAAGAAAATACAAATTTTAATCAAAATGGTATATCAAAGGAATTGATGCTAGTTAATTGATACAATGATTTCGATGAGTTTAGTGTCAAATACATCGATGCCAAGAAATTTATGCTTAACATGAATAACTAATTAATAGAAATCCCACTGATATGAAAATTTTAACTTGGCATTTATGACTGTTGCAACACAATATAACCTCTATGTAATTGATAATGGTGGCTTAAATTTGTGTCATAGTAATTCCTTGAGGCAGAATTCAGAGGTAGTTGAAGCACTAGACAGTCATAGAGAGCTTAACAAGTAATATTTCCTAACTCTTTTTGATTTCTATCTCAATTGGATAATGGAGCTATTGTCTTTTTGCAAACCTAGGGTTAAAAAACATAAAGATCCTAGAAAAACTAATCTTGTAGAAGAGTCTAAGCCTAAAAGGCAAAAGGTAGAAAGTAGGCACCTTAAACAAGATCTGTTGTATCAATTCCTAAAATATACAAAAAGGTCAAAGAAAATTAAACTAGGTTAGGAAGGATTAGAAGATAAATGTGAGGAATTGGATGATATCTTGACTGAAACTAGAGGATATGAATTATTTATGTTCCACTACAACATAAGATTTGAGGGTGAGCCAGTTTTCCATCCATGGAAATTAAACCTCGGGAGGTTGGTAGCACCCGATGTATTTTTCAACATAGAGCTAATGAAGGAAATTGTAAATAGATATGATCCAAATACCAAAATGATGTATGATGCTGATGGATAAACTATAGTATTAATCAACAAGGAAAAAATTGAGATGGTTTTTGGGCTTGAATTGGGATCAACAGATGAAATTAGTGTTCCCAAATCAAGGAGTGAATATTCTTCCCTAGAGAATACTTACAAAAGATGGTTACTAACTCTACACAGACCCAAGGATGAAAGAAACCATAGGATATTTGAGGATAGTGATAAGCCTCCTTTTGATGTAGGGATGTTCCATCCATATATTAGATACACTTACCTCTCAGTTGGATAGGTGTTTGGAATTAACGCTCCCCCTTTCATGGACATAACAATTATGGTTGTAAAGATGGATATTTATTCCAAAGATGCACAATTATTTTATTATGATTCCTTTATTACATAGAAAATTGATCATGACCTAGAAAGGATGAAGAATGATTCTAGTAGTCATTATTTCAAACACTATTCCCTTATCATGCACATGTTCTTATATTTTATTATGATTCCTTTATTGCATAGAAAATTAATCATGACCTAGAAAGGATGAAGAATGATTCTAGTAGTCATTATTTCAAACATTATTCCCTAATCATGCACATGTTCTTATATGTCGTTCAAGAGAACAATTTTTGGATGGATGATTTTCCAAATAGGGAACACAACATATAGGGTGTATGCCAACTAGTGCAGATGTGGTTGAAGATTTGGGATCATATATCAAATTACTCACAGTATTATGCTTCAAACAATGTTTTGTTAGACTATTAATGAAACTTCTAAGAAAACCCTATGATTACACCATGCCTATGGAGATTAAAAATATTCTTAGGCCTTAGGAATTTTGATGGACAAAGAACAGTAGAATTTAACTGTGGTGATTAGTATTATTTTGATGATTACACAAGGATAAAGGTATATGGATTTGAGGAGTGTCCTTATGATCTTCCAAGGGCTATTCCAAATAGTATTGAATACCTTGAAATAATCAGACAATTGGCTATATCTTACGCATTGCATTTATTCCCTTATGGAAAATAGTCAATCCTGCATGGGTTCTTGTCTTTTGGAGATTTTATGGTGAAGAGTAGGGAGAGTTATTATATGATCAACTCTAAATTGAGTTGCTACAATTTTTCAACTAGTGAACCTAGAAGCAACTTTAACCCCAAAGGGTATATACAAAAGGCCAAAGTATCCTAGAAACCACGTTCTTATGAACACACCCTCTATTGATTGATGATTTGATTCGAAACTTAGAGGTGGAAGAGGTTGTGAAGAAAAGGAAAACACACCTTAAAGTGGAGAATGCTTATGAATGCAAGTTGAGAAAGGGTAAAGTTAATTTGCAAGTGTGGAGGAATGTTATTGATCCATTAGCTAAGGATAATAAGTTATTAGAACATGAAGAAGCTATTCTGGACAATGTTCCTTTTTATGTGTTTAGAGAGTTACCCCAGTTGGTTAGAATAGTGACACCTATTACACATCTTTCTCCAGATCCAAGAGGTGATTTTGAGGATATACTTCTATGAGAAGATATACATACTAAATATGAGCCATCATTGCAAATGCAGGAAGAGATTATTGTTTATAATGATCCTTTGTATATAGACAAGTCTTGTGAAATTATAAAGATATATCATGATTAATTTATTTCTAATGAGGACTTTATTAATTGTCCCGAGTTTAGGAATTTTTTGTATTAGTATAAGGGTAGCCTTCTCATGAACCGACTGGGCTCTTCAGACCAAGCCATTGAAGAAGATGTTCTAAAAAATTTATAGGACTAAATTGAAGCAAAAATGAGAGAAATGAACCCACAAAGGGAAATATAGTATCTTAAGGAAGCAAGTGTCATCATCTATGAGGGTTGAGCTTTGAGAACTGCTGTAATTTTTGATATTTTTTTTAAATAATTTGATCCTAAGAAGAGATTACTTCCTTGACAAGTAGATAAGATGTATACAGGATCAAGATATGATCCTGAGAAAAAGGCATTGCTCCTATGAGCACTTTATCCCAGAAATAAAAGACCACTACTGATAGATACTAAAAAATACTTTTGGCCACTTGATGGTGCAAAAGGTTTGTGAAACTGATCCCTTGGCTACATCCAAATTAAACATTGATATTTCTCATATGAGTCATGCTCAAATAAATTTCTTATTTAGAGAAAGTAACATGTACAATGGCATGTATGAGAAGTCTAAAGAAGAAAAGAAGCAATGGAAACATAAATATATACAAATAGGGGAGAAGGGAGAATCTTGACAGAAAAGATCTTTAGAGATAGATTCTTCTTGGGACTTTGAAAAAGAACAAAGAGCTATGGAGGACCAACAAGATGCTAGTTATTGGAGGTATAAAATTGAGAAGCTTGGAAAGGTGCCGAGAAACAAAGAAAAGAAATCAATAAAGAAAAGATGCAAAGGAAAAATTATCTTCCAAATGAGAAGTAAACATCCACTAATATTCAAGAAGACTGCTAGAAAGAGTTTATAAAATGACTTGTAATGTGAAAAATCAACCTTGTATTTTACTTCAAAAATCAAATGGGGGTCTAGGGGCAATTCCCCTAGTAGAGTCAAGGGGCAGAAACCCTTGTAGTGGTATGGGGAAATACCCCCAGTAGGGTTAAGGGGTAGCACCCCTTGCAGTGGTCTGGTGGTAGTACACCTATTAGGGTCAAGGAACAACACACTTTTTGCAGGTCTGGGGGAAGCACCCATAAGAGGGTCGAGGGGTAGTACCCCTCGCAGGGTCCCAAGGTAGTGCTGAGGGCTTGCTTATTATCAAAATACATGGTGGGGTTGAGGGGAAATTCTCATGCTTTCAAGACCAATTTAACACCTTCATAACCACACTAAACTCCATGGTGTGCATCATTTTCTTAAAATTTTAAGATGCCAAAAATAATGTTGAAGAAGCTAAAAGTAGAGATTTAATGTACTGCCATATTTCTACTACCCTCCTCTTGCCAAGGTATTATTGTGTTACTACAAATTATCTCACCCAATGTACGATGCCCCTTACTTGTATGAACCACTTTATGCGAAACTTCCAAACACCAAAAAAAAACCAAATTTTTCCTCTCTACCTTGTATGAAAAAGTTGATGGGCACGTAGCTGAGGGATCCTAAACATTATACAATAGGGCTAGAGGATTTTGTGGGGTAGGTGTAAGTTGTACACCACTATATGACATCAATGAAACTGAAGTCTGTATGCATGTTTGAATGGCCTATACATCATACAATAATGAGTTTGAAACAACTTTTACATCAAACAGTGAAAGTGCATTTGTGTCGTACGATAATGACTTTGGAAGATTGTACTATGGAAGTATATTTTATGATAATAAATTTGGAATTCTATATGGTGAAAGTGAATTTGTGTCATATAGTAATGACTTTGGAAGGCTGTACAATTGAAGATAATTTATGTTTTATTGTAATAAATTTGGAAGACCCCCTATGTTGTATGATTTTCCTATGCCAGAAAACCACCAAAATAATTTCTGTAAAGAGAGCTGCACAAGTACAGGTTGATGGGTGCCCTATATGTGGAGCCAAAACATAAATCTCCATACAAAATTTCTATTCCATAAGGGAGGATCATGTTGTATGCCATAGCTTGTACATTCTACAAGGGTTGGTAAATATAGTTTTGTAAGGGAGCTCAAACTCGTACCTTACCAAATGACTCAAGTAAAATGTTGTACTGATATGGTTCATACAAAAAAGTGTTGCACTAAGTTAAGTTGTATAGGATGGTGTCATGCTAAGAAGGATTGTATAGAATGATGTCTCATTAAGTTCATCCATACATGAGAGAATTGTACCATGTTATTTATCTTCCATACAAAATATAAATTGTTAGACTGTACGGTGGATGTTTGTACCAAGTTGTGGTTCCCTAACTTCCTTATCTTTCTCTTTCCAATTCCCATCTTCACATTGTCAAATTTCTTATCCATAAATTTATGTGATTTAATCCTCTACTTTTCATACAAAGTTGTGGCTTCAAGAAAATTACAAGTTGGAAAAAATACCTCATAGTCCTCCATTTTCAAATGGAATAGTCCATTCAGGGAACTTATCTTCATCTGAGTTGTTTTTAAGTTCTAACACCCCTTCATCATTGGTTTCGAGACACTAATCTTCCTTCCTCCATCCCAATATCTCTGCCCTTAGAATTTGATTCCAATGCCAACTCCTAGATGACTGCCTAGTTATGTAGGTTTACAACATATTTTCTTCTATCCAATACTAGAAAAACAATAATATTTGACTAAAACAACTTCTAAAAACTGCCTATAATGACTAAACTTGGTCACATGTCCAGTAGTAGTTTATTTTTGGTCATTTATAACATGACCAAATTTATGACTAAACTATTTTTGGTAATTTATTGGTTATTTTGATTTATCAATATTGTCATTTATTTAGTCATTGATTTATTCATTAATTTAGTCATTGATTATTGTTAGCTATTCATTTATTTATTCATGGTAGTCATTTATTTAGTCATTGTAATAATTAATTATTGTAAATTAGTAGTATATTTAGTCATATTAGGGCATAATAGAATCAAACCACCATCCTTGTACTTTTAAAGTAGGTGCTCTTCCATTGAGCTAGTGCCCTTTAAAGAAAGTTATTGCAAGAAGATATCAATCAATGTTTAGTACTTGTATTTTATTGATTTTCCATCCTGAAATTGGATATTCTCTGTTAAGGAGCTACACACAATTATCCCACACATCTATCTCATCTTCAAACATCCATCCAAAGAGATAGAGATATAATTTATGTAAATTTTCATACGTAAGAACACTTTCAAAGCTTCACACTAGAGTTTTAGCAGTAGTTAAGGAGTTATTGATGAGAGAACAACAATCTACAATGAGAAGCATCAAATTTCTTAATAAAATAGAAACATCTTACCAAGGAGAAGTAGATAGATAAAAGGAAATATGGTTGTCTTCAAATCATAAGGGTTTATGTCAAAGGAACACACATTTGTTGAGTAGAGTAGCAAAAGACTAAATTAAACAATATTTTATTGATGAGACCAACATATCTCGCAAAGAACCAACAAGTTGCATTAAAAAAAGTCTCAACATTAAAATAATTCCAAATCCAAAGAGAAAAAAAAGTCACTATTATAAATATTTTCATACATTGGAACATCATGATAGTGAAGAAATATGAATCAAAATAATAAGAAGACATTGATATGCAGTTATAAAGAACAGGGACATGATGTAAAGAACATGTTAAAGAATGGAGGTAGAGTTTCTGAGAAATGAAAGACAATCATGTCAGATGATATATTTAAATTTAAGTGATGAACACACTGGTAAAAGAGACCATGATAGTGTTAGAATAGGAAAAACCATATTCTCCCAAGAACACCTGCACGCAAACTTGTCACATGGAAGAAGCAAAGACAGAAGATAGAAGAAGCTATGGAGGCCAAAAAGCCAGAGACATCATATCCATGTTCAAAGAATGAATTTCTATTATGAACAAAAATGATTACAATACAATCTCCTTATGAAATGCAAAGAGGTGAATCCTTATAAAAGGATACCAAAACCCTAAAGGTGAAAACCCTAGAGAATAATGAGATGCCTAATTTTGACTTAAGCATAGAGTATAGTAGACTAATAATGAAATAAATTAATTATTAGCTATAATATGACTACTCTAACACCCCCCCTTAAGTGTAATTTAGGGAGAAGCTAAATAGCTAAGGACTAGAAGATGCATGAAAACAAAATGCAAGAAAGGAACAATGGGTCCCGGCAACAAGGCCTGATCAGGTACCCAAGTATAAGAAATAAACTAGATGAAGGAAGCTAAGCCTCCAATCTAGGGAAAGTCCCAAAGAAAGGAACAAGAAAGAGAAAGAAGCATCTTCAAAGAATGAAGCTATAAACACTGTCAGAAGTAACTGCTGGAACCCCCACTGAAATGCATGACCAGGTAGAGAAGACAAAGTCTGAAGAGCTGATCAATAAAACCAAGAAAGAAATAGAACCAACAGGTGAACCCCCCCATAATGCTGAACAAGGAGAGGTGACAGGAACATTGAAATGCAATGCCAGAAACATCTGCATAAATAAGAATCAGGAACACCAACAGTGCAATATAAGTACAAGCACAGGATAAAGGGTGGTGTCACCAACACACAACATGGGCTAATGTCATGGAAGGTATGCTCACTTGACAAAGGTGAATGAGCACAAAATGACAAAACATCATAACCCCCCATGGCACTTTATAACTGAGTGTGAGTACAAAAAATACACAAGGTGCTCAAAATCCCAGATATGCAAAAGTAGGCACTTTATCTCAGTGCATTTATAGAAAAAATAATGCTATAGAAGAGAAGCATACAAGTTCAGAAGTCAGAAAGAAGAGTGAGCCATAAGATCATAAGAAGAGATCCCAGGACCTGTAGAACCCAAGTAGCCCGCCAGAGTGCAAAAGAGAAAAAATTAGAGGAGAGAGAACCTAGAATAGAATCTAAAAAAATGACCCCTGCAACTGAATAACTCATAGAACCAGCTTTCTGATGATATCTAGTTTGCCAAAAATGGAGTCCGGATGAGCAAGATAGGGCTCCCAGAAGGCAAAAAGTAGACATCAGAATTTGAAAGAAAAAACACTATCAAGATGGCAGAACCCAAAACCCCAACCTCCATCATCGGAAAGTGCTTAGAAAGAGCTTTCCGACGATATATGGAAGTTAGATAAATACCCCCGTATGCTCAATATAGAGCGAAAACAGTCTGGGAGGGTCAAAAAGGCCTCAAAAAACAAAGTTTAAGCCCCTGGGGCTAAAAGAACTCTGGCCCCTGGGCGCATGGCGCGTGCAGGGGGCTAGGGCAGAGCCCCTGGTCACCCATGTGACCTGTCATAGGGCTAAAAGGGGGCCCATGGGGCTAAAGGGCTGACCGGTGGCGCTCAGGTGGCGAAGCCGGGCGGTGGAAGCCGACGGAGCGGCAGGGTAGGCCGGCAGGGCTGTCGGGGCCGGTGGGGGCCGAGAGGCGGGTGTGCCGGAGGAGGGCGGTCAGAGGCGGGTGGCGACGGTCGAGCGTCGGTGGCCTGGCGGTGGTCGATTTTAAAAAATGCACTGCCTGCATTTTCAAACGCAT
Source organism: Thuja plicata (assembly GCA_018584345.1). Lineage (NCBI taxonomy): Eukaryota > Viridiplantae > Streptophyta > Pinopsida > Cupressales > Cupressaceae > Thuja > Thuja plicata. The sequence continues at coordinate 1,490,458 of MU225894.1, forward strand.
AAAAAAACATTAAAACAAATATTTTTTTAAAATTTTTTCCTCGAAAACTGTGCCCATACGGCCTGGGATGCAAATTTTTTTGCCTGAGGTCATTGTGACCAAAATGGTTAAACCTTATAGGTATTTTGACTCTCTCGGGCCTTCTGAACGCAATGGCAGAGTCCATTTTTGTTCAAATGGCTCCAAAAAATGGTGCCTCCTTCAAAGTGACAGAAAAAACCCCAAATAAGCTGTGGCTGTCGTCTTTGAAACACTGCTTCACAAACACTAGACTAGGCAGCAGCAGAGTGGCTCTGATACTATGTTAGAATAGGAAAAACCCTATTCTCCCAAGAACACCTGCATGCAAACCTGTCACATGGAAGAAGCAAAGACAGAAGACTGAAGAAGCTATGGAGGCCAAAGAGCTAGAGACATCATATCCATGTTCAAAGAATGAATTTCTATTATGAACAAAAATGATTACAATACAATCTCCATATGAAATTCAAAGAGGTGAATCCTTATAAAAGGATACCAAAAACCTAAAGGTAAAAACCCTAGAGAATAATGAGATGCCTAAGTTTAACTTAAGCGTAGAGTATAATAGACTAATAATTAAATAAATTAATTATTAGCTGTAATATGACTACTTTAATAGATAGTTCTATAGTTTCTAGGAAGACGATGAATAAATGAAATAAACCTCTAGTGCAACCATGTTACAAAGCACTATAGTGAGAAGAGTGTGAACTACACTCTATTGAAGGAGAAAACAAACAAGATAATTAATGCATTGCATTTTATAAATTTTATTGGAAACTCTAATTTTCCATGACAACTTATTTGGCTTAATGCATCTTTTGTACATCTCTTGAAATCTTTTGCTTCTCATTGTATATTTGATGTTCCCCTTCAAATAAGTGATATCCCTTCTTTATTAATTGCTTTTATATTCATAGAAGTTGTTGTCTCTTTACCTTACCCAGCTTGATCAAAACAAAATATCTCTCTCTCTCTCTGTATATATATAT
>MU225894.1:1491567-1506010 GCA_018584345.1 Thuja plicata
CTCATGTGTACTATCATCAACCTAGGTATATGTCCTTTGAGAACATGCTTTGAGAACTCCTAAATTTTAGCCTTTAGAGAAAAAAATATTAGATGCGCAAAAAGTGTGATGTGTGAATCTGTTGGATGCTACAATTGAAACAATTGTTATATTTTCATTGATATCAAACCTTAATTGGTAAGACAATTGCTATCTAGAAAAGTACCATATCATTTGATTGATGAAGAAGATTTGAAAAGAGGAGATAACAAGAAGACCTAGTGAAATGGTTGAGTTATGAGAAAATACAATGGGTACTTGATTAGTTGGAAAATTGACAAGATAATGTGTTGTTTATATATAACACTAAGTGAGGTAAGGAAGACTAAAAGCTTAGTTTTGACCGAACAAAAGAGCAGAAGATTAAGGAACTTAAGTTTAAGCTGAGTGATGCTACTGTTGACCGAGAACTAGTACAAACTGAGTTATATAGTGTTGACCAAGTGCCAGTACAAGATGAGTTATATAGTGTCAACCAAGCATCATTACTTACCAGGTTTTCTAGTGATGACCGAGCAGAAGAATACAATGATGACCAAGTGTCAGTATTTTATAGTTTATGAAATAATTGAGATTCCCAATCGACACAGTTGAATTATTGGGATGTGTAAAGCGTGTTGAAGATAAGGATGAACTACATGGAGAATTTAATGCATGATTAACCCTTTCTATGTATGGATTGAAGAAGGATTTTTGAGAAGTATCTATAAAGATAGAAGGAGAATGAAATGTTGGAAGGATTCATTAGATCTGACCAAACCCTAAGATCTACGATGATGATTAAGTGACAAAAGATTTAGCTACCTAGTAAGAGATGTATAAGGATAACCTAATTGTGGGTTATAAAAGAGAGGTTAATTCAGTTGATTGGCTAATCTAAGTAGAAGGAAAAGAAGGCTGAGAACAGAAGTAAATAAATGTGAAGTGGTGATTTCTTGAAGGATTTCTAAGAAGATCAGAGAGATAGAAATGATAATGAAGGCTAGTTAGTTGATCAACATTTGAGTTAAAGTGGATATGTATTTGCAAAGTGAGTTGTATGTTTTAGATCAAAATTGTTGTTACTTTATAATCATTGTATCAATTAAAATCCTTTAATCAAGGTTGACCTAACAGTGATTTTGTAAATCTTTTAATCAAGGTGACATTCTAATGGAATGATCTTAATTCCTCTAACAAGGCCAGTCCTAACAAGATGAATAAAAAATTTAATAGGGTCACACCTAAAAGTGTATATTGTAACCTTTAACAGGTTTGGCTCCTCACAGAGCTCACTTCAGAAGACTGAAAAATTGGTAGCATGTTACTGGTGGTTTTTCCCAAATTGGGTTTCCATGTTAAATCCTGGTGTCATACTCATGTGAATGTTATTTGATGTGTTTTACTGTTAAGATTTTTATATTCTGCAAGTTTATTACTTTAGGACAGTGGACTGCAAGTTTATGTTACTAATCATATGCTATAGAGACTAAGTAGATTGTTGAGTAGATCCAAGTTGGTTGAAGTGTTCAAAAGTTCAATTGGTACATCTGAACCTAAGGATAATTGATTCACCCCCCCTCTTAGTTATTCTAAATCATTCTAACAATTGGTATTAGAACTTGTGGTGCTTGTAAGGAAAATTTTGAAGGTACTTGAAGCTAAAGATCAAGATGTAAAAAATTGAGGTACCAAGGCTGAACAAGGAGAACTTCCTTGTATGGAAAAGTTTGATGAAGCTACACCTAGATGGAATTGGAGATGAAAAAAAATACTATGTGGAAAATGATTACATATCAGTACCTACGCCTTTGATAGCTCAGCAGATGAAGGAAAATCAAGAACAAAATCAAGCAATGTTGGAGATTGCATCAGCCCTAAGTTATCCTAAATTTGAAGACATAAAAGATTGTACTACTGCAAAGGAAATGTGGGACACACTGAAAACTATCTCTGGTGGAGACACAAATGTACTAAGAGACAAATCTGAAAGCTTGAGAGGTAATTTTGATGAAATGAGAATGTTATAAGGTGAGACTAGTTCAATATAGTGGCCAAGTTAAAGAGGTTGTGAATGCTATTAGAGGAGCTAATGGAACTATTGATGATGATACTATTATTAGAAAGGTATTGAGTACCCTACTTCCTATATATGCTATTAGATTTTCTACAATACAAGAACTGAGACGTACTCCTGGTAACAACTTAACTCTCGAAGGTCTAGTTGGTAGACTTACTACTTTTGAATTGTCAATTTTTGATAATTTCACCCCTCACAATGTTGATTCTACATTCTAATCTCAATTTGCTCTTCATAAGTCTAAGAAAGGAAACTAAATATGTGTGAATAGTGATAGTGACACTTCTAATGATGATATTGATGATCTTGAGGCACTAATGGCTAGAAGACTACCTAGAGGAAAAGGAAAATTCAAAGGTAAACTTCCTATAATTTGTTTTTCATGTAACAAAGTTGGCCATATTGTAGCAAGATTCCCTGACAAGAATGAGAAGGATGAAAGAAGAGAAAGAAAGTAAAAATAAAAAAGGGATAACAAAGACTACAAAAGGTACAAGGACTACAAGGACAAAGGTAAGAAATCCTGTTATATTACTGAAGAAGAAACTGATAGCAAATCTGATAAATCTGATGATCATGATATATAAGTTGTTTACGTTGCTATGAAAGATGATTCTGATGAAGATGAGAAAACTACACTTATTTCATATGTGAGTAAAGGTGATAGATCAATAATTGATAGTGGTTACTCACATCATATGAACAGTGATAAAAGTAAGTTTTAAACCTTAAATCATTGCAAAGGTGGAAGTGTTAAGTTTGGTAATGATGCACCATATCTTGTGAAAAGAAAAGGATCAATAAGATTGACTGATACGATCAGATGTGACAATGCTTATTGGTTTGAAGGACTTAATTATAACTTGTTGAGTGTTGCACAATTGAACACTTATGGATACTGAGTTGAATTACATCACAAAAAGGATAAAATCATTGATGCTACTAGTGAACTAATTGGAAGTGGAGAACAAACAAGAGGTAATTTGTTCAATCTAGATCTATCTGATCATGAGACATGTTTGTTTGCACAATATGATGATGTACGGTTAAGGCATAAAAAGTTGTGTCATGTGAACTTTGATAATTTGATAAACATTAGTAAGATGAAAAGAGTAAGAGGGTTACCAAGATTGAAGAAACTTGATAATGTGTTGTGTAAGCAATGTCAATTGGGCAAAATGACAAAGTCTAGTTTCAAGAACGAAACCTGTACTTCTGATGATTTTTTGGAATTGGTTCATACTGACCTTTGTGGACTTATTGGATTGCAAAGCTACTATGGTGATAAATATTTCATTCTATTTTTTGATGATTACTCTAGAATGATTTCTATGATGTTTCTCAAAGAAAAATATGATGCCTTTTAGTTGTTTAAGTGGTATTTGGAAAATATTGAAAAAGAGACAGGCTAGAGCTTGAGATGTCTGAGACCTGACAGAGGAGGAGAGTTTATTTCTAATGAGTTCAAAACATTCTGAAATAATAGAGGAATCAAAAGACATATGTCTTCTCCAAGGACTCCCCCACATAATGGTATAGCTGAAAGAAGGAATAAATCAATCATGGATTGTGCTAGAACACTAATGATAGAGAAAAATGTTGCACAAAAATACTGGAGAGAAGTTGTAAGTACAATGGTCTATACCTTGAACCGAGTACAAGTCAAGAAAGGTACAAATGCTACACCTTATAAGTTATGGTATGGATATGCACCTAATGTAAAATATTTTATTCTTTGGAAGAAAATGTTATATAGTGATGGACAATATGAATGGAAAACTTGATGCTAAAAGTGATGAAGGCATATTCCTAGGTTATTCCACTAAGAGAAAAATGTATAAGTGTTTGAATTCTAACACTAAAAAAGTCATGGAAAGTACAAATGTTAGAATTGATAAATATGAAGAAAATAATGAAGTTGAATGAAAGAAGGAACCTAAAGATTACAGATATTTTGTATACATGAATGAAAGAGAGCCCAAAAATTTACTTGATCTAGAGAATGAAGCTGCCAAGGAACAACAAGAATCTTTTGAGTCACATCAAGAAGTTGCTGAGAATCAGGAGGTAACTTCCGAGCAATCAGAAGAGGAAGCAGAGACACAAGATGAACTTGAAGGGAAATTGAAAGATGAATATTAAGAACAACAAAATAAGAAAGGAGACCAGAGCCTACATTAGCAAAATATGTGAGAAGACATGATAAACTAGATCAAATCATTGGAGAAAAATATTTAGAAGCATGACAAGAATCAAGTTGAAAAATCAGACATATTTATTATGTGAATTTGAGCCCAAATCAGTGAAAGATGCTTTGGATAATGAAGATTGGATAATCAGTGAAAGATGCTTTGGACAATTTGATCACTTCTGATGATCTACCTTGTTAGGAGTATCATGTGGAGACTTGTTAAAGTCTACTCTGTTAAGAGATTTAGCAACACTATTTAGTGTGCACTCGGTTAATAGATTTACAATAGGATTGTTAAATCTACCTTCCTTGAAAGGATTTTTACACTTTGTTTCACTTGTTAGAATGTAACAAAATTATTCATTAACCTAAGTGTATGCAATCTACTATTTTTGATTATAGATCCATTCAATATTACATGTATATATATATCACCTATTGTTATTGAATAATAACTCCATTTCTCGGTAGCCTATGTTCTTGGTTCTTGATAACCAATTTCATCTTTTGTTGTTCTGGTTCTTGAAACTCTCAGTCTGATCCATAGATGTGCTTGTTGGATAAATTCATCCTCTCCTCATACATTTTTAATGATTACAACATCTATTTATAAGATAGATTGACCTAACTAAGTTTCACATAAAACAAACTTAACTCTATGATCACAGGTTTACAACTTTACCTTGATCTCCTAGTGTGTATATTATCAATTAGTTAGACTGATTAAAAAAATTACAACAATGTTTCTTGTCCCTTAAGTAAAGGTTTTAAAACAAAACAAAACTCTATAAATAGAATATGAGTGTTTTATCTTACGTGGAAGTCAGATCCACTTTTTCGGGGATGTAATTGACTTTCGGTGTCTGATGCTCAGTTTGCTTTGAAATAAGTTTGCCTATCTTATGGTGTTCCTTGATTGAACTGTCTATCGGGTTCCCTTGCTCTGTCAAGTTCCTCTGTTTCTTCTCTTTTGGTTTTTCTTGAGATTTGTCTCATTGGGTGTCTCTTGAACTTAACACATTTCTGTGATCTCTGATACATGTACTTTCAATGATCTGTAAAAGTTTGTCTTTCGATGTAGGTTTACCGAAGGTTCAAAAACTATTTTCCTTTTGTATACTAATGGAAAAATAATGTCATCACAAGAAGGTATAGAATTTTAAGAGACATTTTCTCATGTTTCTATGCTTGAGGCTGTAAGATTATTTCTTTCTTATTATGAACACAAAGAATTCAAAGTATATTAGATGGATGTGAAATCTACATTTCTGAATGAAGATCTAGAAGAGGAAGTATATATTGAACATCGTGATGGATTTTGTCTAACAAAAGATGAGGATATGCTTTGCAAGTTGAAGAAGGAATTGTATGGACTGAAAGAAGCACCTAGATCATGGTATACAATATTGGACAAGTATCTACTTCATCTTGGTTTCAGAAAAGGTAATGTAAACAATAATTTTGTACTTAAGAGCTAGTGAAGATGGAATTCTAATAGTTGAATTTGTTGTTGATGATATAATTTTTGGAGGAAATGATGTAATGAGTAAAAATTTCTCTAAGGAAATGGAAAATTAATTTGAGATGTCAATGATTGGTGAGATGAAACTTTTCCTTGGACTGCAAATTAATCAAAACAAGAATGACATTTTTATTTCTTAGAAAAAGTATCTTAAGGAAATGCTAAAAAAGTTTGGAATGGAAGAATGTAAACCTCTTGGAACACCTATGGTCATTGGTCACAAGCTTACTACTACTGACGAATCTCAGAGTGTTTTTTGGACAAATTACCAATCTATGATTGGAGGCTTACAATATCTGACTCACACTAGACTAGATATTGCTAATGCAGTTGGAATTGTGGGAAGATATCAAGTAGATCCTAAAGAGACACACCTTGCTACTATGAAAAGAATATTTAGTTATTTGAAAGGAGTACTAGATTATGGCTTATGATATAGGAAATCAGATGATTTTGATTTTCATGCTTATACTGATGCTAATTGAGAAAGAAATGTTGATGACAAGAAGAGTAAAAGTGGTGTCGCATTCATTCTTGGGAAAATAATGGTTTCTTAAGTTAAAAGAAAGATTGTATAGCTCAGTCTAATATAGAATCCAAGTATGTTATTTCTTCTATAAATTATACAGAGATTGTTTGGATGAAGCAAATGTTGAATGACATTGGGATAACATTTGATGAGATAGTGGTTATCCATTGTGATAACAATAGTATAGTGAATATGTCAAATAATCTAGTTATGAATTCAAAGGCTCAACATATTTTCATTAAGTATCATTTCTTGAGAGAAAAGGTTGCAGAGAAGGAGACTAGATTGAAGTATATCAGCACAAAGGAATAGATAACAGATATATTTACAAAACCTTTTCCAAAGGATTCCTTTGAGTATCTTAGAGGTATGCTTGGGGTGAGATCCCCTCCTTGTGAGAACTAAATTGATGTAGGAATGCATCAGTCCAGTGGTTTTCAGAGCTATATCATTTTCTAGACTTGATGTATGGATCTACTCCTTAGTGGGAGTAATCATAGGAACATTATAGAACACATTTGGGTGATTTTCCACCTGGTTATTGGAGACATGAATATTTTAAAATATACACCTTGTAGACAAAATAATAAGAGTAATGACACCCTTTTCCATTTTTTTCAAAGGGGGAGAGATTCTATGTGAAGATCCCTACTATTTTAGGGAGAGTTATAATGAGGATATTGTAATGAGAGTGAGTACTTTTGGGTTGATGGATTTTACCATATGTTGCCATCAATGAAAAATGGGGAGATTCTTGGAATTGGCTTCTGTTGTTGTTGTTTTTGGCATTCATGTTTTGTCACTGATGTCCACATATGTTTCTATGAAGGAAGAATAGACTGGTTATTTTTGTTGCTTGGTGACTGATAGAAGTGTATGAGTACTGTATAATTGTTTCAGAATGAGTGAAGATGGCTATGTGCATAGGGATGTGTTGTGATCTTATACCTAAGGTTGCATGGATTACTATTGAAAATGGAGTGATTTACATATGTTTGAGTGAAAAAAGGGTACTGGACTATGATAGTAATCTTTGACAGAGGTAGTCTCTGTGTTTTGAGGATAACTTGCATGCGATAAGGATTAATAATATGTGATCTTGGGGAATGTCAAAAGATATTTTGAGGAATTTTTTTTATAATTATTGGGATGTAGGACTCTTGGTGATGTCAAATGTGGCGTGTTAACTGAAGAAGACCTATTTGAGGCCGACTTCAGAGATGTAGCATGTATTATGGAGTGCAAGCGTGGATTATGAATCTTGGATTATATTTGATGAATTGAAATTGATGTTTACTTGTTATAGGTACCATTTGTATTTTAGAAAGGGGTTAAGTAATTATTTGTGCATTGGGGAAGTCTTAATTGGCTGACCTATTGTCTTATTGTAAATCTACATAAAAGAAAGTTATTTTCTTTTATGGTGAAAGAAAGCAAAAATGAAGTGTGGATGATTTGAGCTTGTTTATGTGAAGTATGTTGGATGTAGAGAAGAGGATGTGATTAAGAGACTTCATTGGACATGATCACAAAAAGACAATTGCTATTAGACAGTTCACTAGATTGTATATTTCTTATATACACTTGTATTCAAACAGTAACTCCTGAGAATGAATGTAACCTTCTTTAGGCAGTGTGCCTGGGCAATGAGCCTACTATTACTCTCAACTCCTGACAAGGTTTTTCCTTTAACATGGACTATGTACTATAATGCATTAATAAGCTCCTAACATGGCTAAATATTTTAGCATGGATACTATAATCTCAGTACATTATTTATAGGTGCTAATTCCCACTGAGATTTTACCTTTAATAGGGTTTCCTTAACAACAAAGGATTGTGTTATGGTGTTGCATTTACTGTGCTATCATTTGGATTAAATTTTTGGATTATAATGTTTAATAATTTGTCTCACAATTGATTCACCCCCCTCTTAGTTGTGTTGGTGGACTATTATTCCTAACAGTGAATCTCCCATGAGTCACATTTGATAGATTGGTAGTTGCATATGCCCTTTCCTAGAATGCAATTGTATAATCATAAATGCATTTGCAAAACAATCTGACAATTCTATTTAATTTATCTGTGTAGGTACAGAGAAAACATGATGCAATTTTAGAATACAGAGATGCATACATGCAATTATCACCCTTATTTTTTATGATATATAGATGCATCTATTTGTGTTTCTATTCGCCTTCACTTATTTTTGTAATGCATATGCCTATTAAACAAAAGGTATAAAAATCTACATTTTAGCTTTTCTCTTTCTATTTTTGTGCAGTTTTTGGTTTTTAGATTAGGATTTCTAGTTACGAATTCTCATTTTGAGATATGTGGTGTGGATTAGGTGGACATTGAAAATTTAAAAAATTATAAACTTGCACACTTTTTAGATAATAAAAAATTCAATTCTAAAAGGTTATGAAAATAACTATTTTAAGCACTTACAATTCATAGGGTGGACTCGATGTTGTGCTAAGCATCCTCTCTCCTTGCCTTTGGGATCCTAAGTATAATAGAAAAGTGTCAATGACACCCATCCTTTCTCTTTTTGTAGAAAAGGAACTTTTGGGGATTTCATCACCTCATAGTGTATCTCAAGCATTATTTCTCTTTGGGCCACTATATAAAAGGGTTTTCCAATTTAGTGGATATGATGGGGATAAAATTTGAACTTGGGGTGTCCAATAAATGTATTTAGAGCTTTAATTAACTTCTCTAATTTTTTTATGTGTAGATGTTCCTCAATAATTACTACAAGCAATTTTTCTTTATAAAATTGAATCCCATGGTCTCATGTTCAGGAAGTGCATATCGTACCCTGTAGATACCCCTCATGTACCAATCACTATGAGATAGAAAATTAATTGGTTATAAGGTTTTTGAACCTTTTAGGTAAAAGGGGAGGTGTTTTGGTGTTGTGTTGGAGGAGAAAGCACCACCGAATCTATATTTTTTTCACTTTGTATGAGGTGTTTCTATGCATTGGGGGATTCAACAAGTAGTATCCACTTTCTACCCTAGGTTGTACATGCTTACAAGTATTTTCAAATTGTGGAGACTGGTGAATTCAATGATATAATTTAGGCCCCAAACCTCTTACTCTGAATTTTTCAGAGTCATACATCCATATTGTCTTCTATGTTTTCATTGTATTTTTAATTAAAAGTTAGACATATTCACCAAAACGTAGACATAAACTAGGAAAATATAATAATCTGAGAAAAAAATGCAACTATCAATCATTAAATATAATTTTAAATTTATGACAAATAATAGTTGGTAACTAAAAACATTTTCCTAAGCATCATATTTATTTGTCAACCCTTTCTCTGAATTTTCTAGTAAATCATATGTATTTGTAGGAAATTTCATAGTCTAGATAGATAGATTTCTCAAATATTGCAACACATTATTTAATTAATCCTATGCATTTGTAAAATTATCCCACACACTTGTGAGTCTAGGAAAACAAATTCACTAATTTAAACAACATGCACATAGTATTTACCTATGCACTTGACATTTTGAGAAACACATCTTTTAGTTTGTGCCTCATACAAGAAACATTTGTTGCCACATTTGAAAAATCAACAACATATTTTCCTGATAGAACTAGAAATTCAAAATAATAATTAAAGATAGATATTAGTTTCCAAACACACCATTCTAAGTCTATCTAGAACACATCACTATAATTGGTATCATGAAATTTACACCTTTATTTAGGTCTTGCATCTTAAGATAAGCTTATCTTTCAACATTCTACATTCAGGTCATCTCTAATTCTAAGGATTTTAATCCTTACATTTCCAATCATATTTTTCCACCATCCTTAGGCTTCTAATTATTTTATTGTTAATCATTCTTAGGGTTACAATCCTCACATTATTAATCTATATTCCCAAACTCATCAACCATAAACATTGCATATTCTAGGGTTTGCCAATCATCTTTAGGGTTCCTTTGAGTATTAGTGAACCTACCATTTTGATCATTCATGTAGTCATTGTAAGGACATTTTAACCTTTTACATCAATTTTTTATTTCTCAAAATTATCATCTTAAAGACCAAACCCTACTTGTCTAAGGGTAAGGATTTGTCACCACTTCATCTTGTCCTTAATTTTTTAAGATTCCATTTTAATTTCTTAAGTTTTCACTCATAGGGTTGTGCTCCTATATTTAAAAATTTCCTTTGGTTATATTTATCATCCTGTAGTTGTTGTGATAGTTCAATCATTTCTAGTTGTTAATATAGTCATTTTTCCTCAATCATTTGTCATCTTAGTTGTATCATCCTTGATCAATTTCCAAACTTTCTAAAATCAGAAGAATACATAATTTCCTTTCCCAATCATCATTATAGTCAAATTATTTTCCATCTCATTTTCTGTCTTAAATAAATTCCCATAAATGTCCAAAAATCATAAAAATATTTTTTTGTTCCTAATCATCATCAGAGTCCAATAATTTTCCATCTTAGTTGCACTGTCTCTCAATCTTTCCCAAGAATTCAAAATTGTTGGAAATTTGCTTCTATGCAAATAATTAATTGTATGTTTGTCAATTATGACAACATGTAATATACAACAGTGTTCTATATACAATTATCAGTACAGATGTTCTGGAGCTATGCGTGTTTATTTACATGGTGTATACATGCTCTAGATGCTATGTGCATTCACGCTGAGTTAGATATGAAGTTTCAGTTGAGTTATGTTAATCAGTTATGGCAGCTACAGCATCTAAAGATTATCTGTCAAGAGCTGACATAAATACAGTGTTTCTTGAGTTGCACCTATCTTCAGGATATGTGTTTTTGTATTAATGTTTAGTTATGAGTTAGTGATGATTATACAAAGGCGCCAAGTGTGTTTTAACAGAATCGTGATACTGGAGTAAAATTAGTGAAGCCGACTTTGTGAAGCATTATGTCTATTCAGTTTGACTTGCATGGTTCTAACTTTCATTGTGTGGTTAGTTAAGCCGAAAAAGAAGTCAATGAAGTGTTCCCAAATACTGTCATGACCTTATCCTTGGTGAAGATACATATAATAGTTCAATTGTGTTCACTAAAAAGTGAAAATGAAGTGAAAAACAATAGACAGAAGAGAGAAGAAATTCAGACAGAATAAGTTGAATAACTATGTGAAGAAACAAAAGAAGATTACAATTCATTGAAACTGATCAAGACAACAGGTCTACTTAAATAGTTCATCTATTAGATATAGTGTATATCTGTTCTACTAAAGGTTGCAGCCTTCACCATTTTAGCAGTGAGCTTTTGGACAGTGAGTCCTCACCCCTAATAGGGTTACTTGTAAAAGACTCCTAACAGGGTCTGACCTTTAGCCAAGTCTCTATACTTACTGCATTGTAAAGAACAACTTCTAATAGGGTTTCAAGATCTCCTAACAGAGATAATTATACTCAAGTACAATTCTTTGTGGGTGCTAATTACCACTGAGGTTTTTACCTATTTGGTTTCCCCGTAACCAAAATTTTTGTGTTCTCTATTGTGCTATCTGAATGTGCATTTTCTTTATGTTAATTTATATCTAAGAGAAGAAAAGAATTAAAATAGATGATAACTTATTCACCCCCCTCTTAGTTATCCTTGTTAGAATAGTCCCAAAGGATAACTGAGAGAGGGGGGGGGTGAATCAGTTATCAATAACTTTAATTATTTTTCTTCTTTAACTTCAAAATACAAAAAAGTAAATGCTTAATCAGATAACACAGTACACAACACACAATTTGATTATGGGGAAACCAAATGGTAAAAACCCCGGTGGGAATTAGCACCCACAATGAACTATACTTGTTTATAGTAATCCCTGTTAGAAGATATCTCAACCCTGTTATGAGTTGTAATTTACAATGCAATAAGTATAGTGACCTAGTTAAGGGTCAGACCCTATTAGGAGTCTTTTACAAATAACCCTGTTAAGGGTGGTGGACTCACTGTCCAAAAGCTCACTGCTTGATGGTGAAGGCTACAATCTTTTGTATAACAGATATGCACTATATTTGATGATGAAATATAGAGTAGACCTACTGTCTTGATCAGTTCTAGTGCATTGCAATCTTTCACTTCTTGTTCACATAGACTCTTGATGAATGAACCAACTTTGATAATCTTCTCTGTACATCTTTCTTCTCTTTTTTGTATCATTCACACTTAGCGTGCCACCTTTGACTTGCTATAAGTATCTTCCTCAAAGTATGAGATCATGGGACCTGCAAGACAACTCTTCATAACATCCTTGTCAGCTCTACTAAGCACACAAGCATTATTACAACCGCGCAAGTATAAACTGAATAGACGCGACACTTTACTAAGTCGGCCTCACCAATTTAACTCTAACTTTGTAATCTTCTTGAAACACGTTTGGAACCTTTGGATTAATATCATCAACTCATAACTAATCATTAATATACACACACATATACAGAAGATAGGTGAAAATCAAGAAACACGTGATATACGTCGGCCCTAAATAGTTATACTTCCGGAACTGTAACTGCCAATAATAGAACTACATAACTTTACTGAAACATCATATCTAGATCTGTGTGTATGAAAATAACATAATAAACATGTCAAAAACATGCATCTATCCACGCAAGTCTTCATATCATCATATTGATAAGTACATACAAAATTACTACTGTCTATTATATGTTATCATCAATGAAAAACATACAATCAATCAACTTCTTAGAATCAAATCTCCAACAATCTCCCCCTTTGACATTGATGGCAACATATGATATCAAAAACATCCTTTGTTCATGGTGTCCTCTTTCTTTTACAATATTCTCAAGATCCTCATCAAAGATTTCTCTAAACTGCTATAGTTCCTTTGTCTATGTTTTTGTTCCATGTATATACTCCCCCTTACTATATACTCCCCCTTTGACATTAATGGAAAAGGGTGCCATAGATCTTTAGGTACAGGTACTACTCTAGAAGTAGAGTATTCAACCATTCATCAGTCACTTAATGACTGATGTCTTTGCTGCTTCTTCTAAATAGACTTAGGAGAGGGAATTACTCCCAACTTGTCCCTGAGATACTCAAAAGTATCTTTTGAGAAAGGATTTGTGAAAATATCTGCCAACTGTTCTTTGGTGTTCACATAGTCCAATTTAACTTCTTTGTCTACCACCTTTTCTCTTAAGAAATGGTACTTGATCTCTATGTGTTTTGTCTTTGCATGCATCACAGGGTTCTTAGACATGTTGATAGTGCTAGTATTATCACAATGAATAAAAATAGGATAATCAACCTGAATGCCAAAGTATTTAACCATCTGCTTGATCCAAACCATGGTTGAACAATTTAGTGCTGCTGCAACATATTCAGCTTCTTCTGTTGACTGAGAAATAGAGTTCTACTTATTGCTTATCCAAGAAACCAACCTATCTCCAAGAAACACTTCTCCTCCTGAAGTGATCTTCCTTTCATCAATACAACCTACCCAATCTACATATGTATACACATGAAGCTTTACATTCTCTAATTTAGGATACCATAAACCATAGTCTATAGTTCCCTTTAGATATCTGAATATCCTCTTGATTACCATTAGGTGAATCTACTTGGGTTCAACTGCAAATCTTCCAACAATGCCAACTGCATTAGATATGTCAGGTCTAGATTGAGTTAGATAAATGAGTTTAAAAATCATAGATTTGTTCAATGTTTTATCAACTACTGTGGAATCATCATCCTTTGAAAGCTTGCTTCCTGTTATCATGGGAGTGCACACTGACTTACAGTCCTCCATCTGGAAGGTCTTCAATATTTCCTTCACATACTTAGACTGATTAATGAACATAACTTTATCTATTTGTTTTACATTTAGTCCCAAAAAGTATTTTATAGGACCAATCATACTCATTTCAAATTCATTCTGCATTTCTTTTGCAAATGCTGCACTGAGCTTGTCATTACCTCCAAAGAGAATGTCATCAACAAATATGGCAACTAATAGTAATCCATCAGGTGTCTCCCTTGTGAATAGGTTATAATTTGCTGCTCCTTTCTTGAATCCAATCTTGGTAAGATAACCATCAAGTCTCTCATACCAA
>MU225894.1:1508829-1521064 GCA_018584345.1 Thuja plicata
TAGGGCTTCTTTAGCAATTGCATTATGTGTAAATATATCCTTTTGTCTGTTAGTAGCATCATCCTTTGCAAGGTCTTTCAGAGATGGAATTACAACTTCTTGTGTAGCAATTTCAAAGATCTCAAAGAAAACACATTGTAGATGTGTTATAATTTTGTTTTTCCAATCTAGATAATTTTCTCCATTGAACTTAGGGATTTCTTTTCTGAAGTAAGACATATGATCTACCTTAAGATGTTAGGCTTCTTCTCCAAGGCACTTGGCTCTGATACCAATTGTTAGAATAGTCCCAAAGGACAACTGAGAGGGGGGGAGGGGTGAATCAGTTATCAATAAATATAATTCTTTTTCTTCTTTAACTTTAGAATACAAAAAAATAAATGCTTAATCAGATAACACAGTACACAACACACAATTTGATTACGGGGAAACCAAACGGTAAAAACCCTAGTGGGAATTAGCACCCACAATGAACTATAATTGTTTATAGTAATCCCTGTTAGAAGATATCTCAACCTTGTTAGGAGTTTTACTTTACAATGCAATAAGTATAGTGACCTTGTTAAGGGTCGGACCCTGTTAGGAGTCTATTAAAAATAACCCTGTTAGGGGTAGTGGACTCACTATCCAAAAGCTCACTGCTTGATGGTGAAGGCTACAACCTTCTGTATAACAGATATGCACTATATCTGATGATGTACTATAGAGTAGACCTGATTTCTTGATCAGTTCCAGTGTATTGCAATCTTTCACTTCTTCTTCACATAGACTCTTGATGAATGAACCAACTCTGATAATCTACTCTGTACATATTTCTTCTCTTTTTCGTATCATTCACACTTAGCGTGTCACCTTTGACTTGCTATATGTATCTTCCTCAAAGTATGAGATCATGGGACCTGTAAGAAAACTATTCATAACATCCTTGTCGGCTCTACTAAGCACGCAATCATTATTACAACCGCGCAAGTATAAACTGAATAGACACAACACTTCACTAAGTCGACCTCACCAATTTAACTCTAACTTTGTAATGTTCTTGAAACACATTTGGCGCCTTTGGATTAATATCATAAAATCATAACTAATCATTAATATACACACACATATTAAGAAGATAGGCACAAATCAAGAAACACATGATATACATCAGCCCTAAACAATTATACTTCCAAAACTGTAACTACCAATAACAGAATTACATAACTTTACTGAAACATCATATTTGGATCTGCGTGTATGAACATAACACAATAAACATGTCAAAAACATGCATCTATCCACGCAAGTCTTCATATCATCATACTGATAAGTACATATAGAATTACTACTGTGTATTATATGTTGTCATCAATGACAAACATACAATCAATCAACTACTCAGAATCAAATCTCCAACAATCCTTTGGGACTATTCCAACAAAAAATCACCAAAAACATAATATAGTCTCGTTCTTGCATTCCTAGATGCCATTTAATCATTCCCAAAATAATAAAAATCAGATGGATTCTACAAATGATCTAAATTTTAATCCTACTATTACAATAGACTTTATCAATCCCATGAATTCAAGATGACTATCTAGAGGGCCGACTACCTTGTTCCCTCAAAATACTAAGATTGTGGTGGAATACATTCAAAGGGGAGATACACAAGAAGAAATAGAAAATGGGTCTCAAGATCCTAGGGTCCTTGCCATTATAAATTCACTATTATCCACAAACCAAAATAAGTACCTCTATTTACTTGCCTAAAATGGGCCTAAGTTACCTCCTAGTTTTGACTATACAAGAACTGAGATCTATCAGCTGTAGAAATGTGATTCTAGATTCTTTGATTGGAAAGCTTATTGATTTTGAGTTAAGTAACTTTGATAATATATACTTAGAATATAATTTTCATTCAAAGCCTCCCTAACCATTGGTTCATCAAAGAAAAAAAAGGAAGTCTCTAACTATTCTGAAGGGAAATCATTATTATGATTCTATCTTGTATGAGGAAAGAAAACAAGAATAGTTGGAAGCATTGCTAGAAAGGATATTACCTAGAGGAAAAGGAAAGTACAAACTTAAACTTCTCTTAAAATTCTTTTCATGTAACAATTGTCATATTGCATATAGATGTCCTCACAATGATAGGAAGGAAAAGTTCAAGAAATTCAGGAACTTCAAAGACAAGAGAAATAAGGCATATTACCTAGTAGAAGATGGAGTGACTAATGAAGAATTAGATGGAAGAGATGATGAGGAAGATATATTTTTTGTTGTAGTCAAAGAAGAAACCTCAACTAGTGTAGATGGAGATAGTGAGGAGAAATCATTTATTTCAAGCATGAAACATAGTGGTGACTGGATAATAGATAGTGGGTGTACTCATCAAATGACTGGCGAATTTTTTTATTTTTTTTCAATGGAAGAATGTGATGGAGGTGCAGTAAGATTTGGTATTGGTTCTCCATGTGTGGTAAGAGGTAAAGGTTCAATAGTACTTAATGATAACACTAATTGTGATGATTTTGATTAGACTGACAAATTAAAGTATAACCTATTAAGTGTTGCTCAGCTGAATAACAAAGGTTTCAAATTGAAATTTAGTAATGGTGTTTGCAAGATGTTAGGAACATATCGATATTTGATTGCTATTGGTGAAAAGACTAGAGGTAACCTATTACGATTGAACTCTAATAATAAACATGCTTATTTTCTAAAAATGAAGACTGTTGGTTATGGCATAAAATATTTTGTCATGTTAATTTTGATAATATGGTAAAGGTCAGTAATAAAAGATGTGTTATAGGTTTTAATACTTTATCTAAGCTTGAAAATGCTATGTGTAAGTAATGTGACTTGGGAAAGTTAACTATTTCTAGCTTTACTTGTAAAGCCTATTCATCTTAGAACATTCTTGACCTTGTACACACTGACTTGTGTGGACCTATGAGAACAAAGAGCTACTATGGAGATAAGTACATTATCTTGTTTGTTGATGATTACTCAAGAATGATGTCTGTTATGTTTTCAAAGGATAAATCTGTTACATTCTACATTTTTAAGGTGTATAAAGAAAGAGTTGAAAAAAAAACAAGTAAAGAACTTAAGTGTCTCAAATATGATAGAGGTGGTGAGTTTACCTCACATGAGATCACAACATTTTGTGAAGAACATGGAATCAAGAGACAAATGTGAGCACCAAGAACACCTCAGAAAAATGGAATTGTAGAGAGAAAGAACATATCCATAATTGATTGTGCAAGAACACTTTTGATACAAAAGGAGGTGGCAACTTTTTTTTGGAGAGTTCAGCTGTAAGTACTGCCATTTATACTTTGAACCGGGTACAAATTAAAAAAGGTACAAACATAATACCTTATGAGATATGGTATATTCATACTCCTAGTGTCAATTACTTCAAAAATTTTGGAAGAAAATGTTACATAAAGAAGGATGAACAAAATGGTAAATTTGATTCTAAGAGTGATGAAGGGATATTTCTTAGCTAATCTACTAGAAGTAAAGCTTATAAGTGTTTGAAAAAGCATACTAACAAGATGGTTGAAAGTGCCAATGCTAGAATTGATGAATTTTCTGAGAAAAATGAGGAAGATGGCAAGAAGGAATTGGAATACTATGACAGGTTTGTTTATGTTCAACCGGTGGAGCCAGATATAGTACCATAGGTGACTAAAGTGATGAATGATGCACAACTGGTGAATAATGATGAAGGTAACCAAAGAGAAAAACTGGTACTCCAAAGGTATGTAAAACTTAATCATACTCAATATTAGATTATTAGAGATAAAAATTTCAGAGTGATGACAAGGAGAAAGGTAAGGGAAAGTAGGTACTTGTCTGCTATGTGGATTAGAACCTAAAAATGTTAAAGATGCTTTGGAAAATGATGATTGGATTAAGGTTATGAAAGAGGAATTAGATCAAATAGAGAATAATAATAAATTTACATTAGTACCCAAACCTACTAATAAGAATGTTATAGGTACTTAATATATTTTTTAGGAATAAGTTGAATGAGAAAGGAGACGTGATCTAAAATAAGGAAAGGCTAGTTTGCAAAGGGTATGCACAAGAAGAAGGACTGGACTATGGTGGTACCTTTGCACATGTTGCTAGACTTGAAGGTGTAAAGATAATTTTGACATATGCTTCTTATAAAGGTTTTAAGGTCTATCAAATGGATGTAAAATTTTCTTTTTTGAATGGTGTCTTAGAAGAAGAAGTATACATTGAACAACCTGAGGGATTTGCAACTGAAAAAGGTAAAGACATGGTATGTGGTTTGCATAAAGCATTGTATGTATTGAAGAAAGCTCCAAGAGAATGGTATGAAAGGCTACATGCATATCTTATTCAGATTGGTTTCACAAGAACTAGTGACAATAGAAATGTATATCTAAAATCTGAAAATGAAGACATAACATTGATTGCTGAAATTTTTGTTGATGACATAATATTTGGTAGAAATGAAGAATTTGAGCAGGTCATTTATAGAAGAAATGAAGAAGGAATTTGAAATGTCCATGATAGGATAAATCAAATTCTTTATTTAACTTCAAGTACAAAAGATAAAGAAAGGGATGTACATTATTCAATCCAAGTATGTGAAGGAGATTCTGAAAACTTTTGGCATGGACGACTCAAAACTAGTGGGAAAACTTATGGTCATAGGCTGTAAACTATCTAAGGAGGAAAAGTAAAAAGAGGTAAATGAAATTATATATAGATCCATGATCAATAAATTGTAGTATGTTGTGCACAATAGATTGAATATTGCACATGTTGTTGGTATTGTTGTAAGGTTTTCATCAAACCCAAAGGACTCACATTTGGTTGCAGTAAAGAGGATCTAAAAATATCTCAAGGGGACTGAAGATTATGGACTATGGTATGGTAAGGATGGAAAATTTTCTTTGAATGTGTTTAGTCATATAGACTGGGAGGGAAATGTTGATGACAAGAAGAGCACAAGTGATGGAGCATTCTTTATTGGTGAGATATTACTCCCCTGGACTAGTAAAAAGTAGAATTGTATTTCTCAATCTACTGCAGAGGTAGAGTATGTTTCTACAACTCTTAACTCTCAACAAGTAGTATGGATAAAAAAAATATTGAGGAATTCATGAGAAGGTCACATAACCAATTGTTATCTATTGTGATAACACTAGTGCAATAAATATTTCCATGAATTCAGTGATGCAATCGAAGACAAAGCACATTGAAATAAAATATCATTTCTTAAGAGAACATGTATAAGAGAAGGAGGTAAGGCTTGACTATGTGTCTACTAAATAATAAGTTGATATATTCACCAAGACACTACCAAAGATACCTTTGAGTATCTTAGAGGTAGACTAGGGGTTATTCCCTTATCTGAAGTTAATTTGAGGATGATGCTAATTGGATAAGTTCATATGTGTTTATCATAAAATCATATGTATGAATTGATGTAGTGGTGGACTAATCCATGGGGGAAAAGTATTAAGTATGATGTTGTAATAGAGTGATAAGGAAAGCATACACAAGGATCAATCAAGTGTAAACATAGATGATTGAATGATTTGACATCTTGGGCATTGCTATCAAAGGGGGAGAATATGCATTAATTTGACAAAAGGGGAGAATATGTATGCAAACAAGAGAAGAAAATATAGGATAAAGATGAAAGGGGGAGTATATGATGATGATGAATCAATATGATAGAGTGAGCATATGTATGATCATAGGTACAAACATAAGTGGAAACATTTTTTAGAAGTCAGTAAGAGGAATGAAATCAGAGAGACATAGTATTGCCATAAATTCCAAAGGGGGAGATTGTTAGGATAACTGTTGCAGTGATGCTAAGTATTGCATTGATGGGGATTGGTACAGATTTGATAACAAGTGAATTAGTTATTTGGTTGTCATTGATGTCAACTGATTGACTTAGTGTTTTCAGTATGCTACCAGATATTGTGTTTGTTAATCATGAGTTTCATTATGTTTATGAAGTTTCTATTGTAATATAAGTAAATGTTATGTGTTGTGATGTTAAATTTTCCATCATGATTTCAGATATGAAGAATTGAGTTGGTTATGTTTGGATGAACTCAAACTAGGTAATTGCAAAAAATAGTTTGTGACAGACTGTAAGTGATTTGAATGTTATCTCAAATCGGTAAACTACTTAGTGGAGAGGTCATACGATATGATTTTGAACAATGTCAAGCTAATATGTTTGCACTTGTGACACATATTACTGACCGGTACAACTAGTTTATTTTATTGGAATTGTTATTAATAGAATGAATAGGTAAACAAGATAGAGTTCTTAAACATGCTATGAATAATTCTGGAATAGTGAAGGAATTCAAAGTGGCAATAGGATCAGTGATGTTTTTCGTGTAGTAAGGTAGTTCTATGATTTGTGGAACACATTTGACATCACATTTCTTGAGGTAGGTGTTTGAGGTGGATTCTTCAAGAAGTTTCTTTTGGTTTTAAACAATTTTTTTGAAAATGGATCAACTACCAAGGTAAAATCTATGTGTAACCCAACACGGTCATAGGAAAATGTCTTATGAGTGGATAGATAAATTTTATCTTACCTAAGATGATCTTGATTGTTCATATCTCAGATCTAGGGTTTTTTTTAAGTTGGTGGAAGTAAATCTATATAGTGGAAAAGGTTGAAGAAGAAGAGAGAGAGAGAGAGTTGATTGTGAATTGTATAAGGATTTGGTGATAGAGCAAGTAAAGGAATCAAGTACGATCAAGATTTCAAAGAGTATATAGTATAAAGATGAATTTTAGAGCTTAATATGATCTGATTATGTAGAAGTAGTACAAATTTTGTAGATCACTTTATCTGTTTCTTTCTAACTATTGTAACAGTGAAATCCCTTAACAGGGTGGATCTTAATAGATATTTAGTGTAAATTCTCTAACAAGGTGGAATTCTAATTGAATGTTCTTGTTGGAATTGGTTTCAGATGTTGTTGTTGGCATTCATGTTTTTCACTGATGTCAACATATGTTTCTATGGAGGGAGATTAGACTAGTTATTACTGTTGCTTGATGACTGAAATCAGTGTAGGGGTATTGCATTATTGATCCAGAGTGAGCGAAGATGGTGATATGTACAGGGATATGTTGTGATATTATGTTTTAGGTTGCATGGATTAATATTGTATACTGGATGAATTATAGATTTTTTAGTGAAGACTAGGTATTGGACGGTGACAGTAATCTTGGATAGAGTTAGTCTCTATGTTTTGAGAATAACTTACATGCGACATTGATTAAGGTTATGCGAGCTTAAGGGATGGAAAAAGACATGTTAAGAAAGGTTTTTTATGTTTTGTGGATTGTAGGACTCTTGGTGATATCAGCTATGGCATGTTTTTTGGAGGAGACCTATTTGGGGATGACTTCAGATATGAAGCGTGTATTATGGATTGCAAGCATGGATTACGAATCTTATATTATATTTGATGGATTATGTTTTATGTTTACTTGTTATAGGTACTTTGTGTATCTTAGAAAAAGGGTTATGTAATTATTTGTACATTGGGGAATCTTAATTGGCCAACCCAATTGATTATTGTCATAGGGTATATAGGAGAGACTTTTCTTGTTCTAAAATGTGTGTGAAGTTTGAGCGAAGTGGAAATGTATTTATGGAATTTGTGAGCTTGTGTATACTAGATGTAAAGTAGAGGTTGTGATCATGTTACTTCATTGGAACTGACCAAGAATAGATAGTTTCTATCAGACAGTTCACTGGATTGTATATCTCATATACATTTGTATTTCAGACAGTAAGTCTTGACGGTGGATTTAACCTTCTTTAGGTAGTGAACCTAGGAAGTGAGCCCAATGTTACTCTTGACTCCTAACATGGTCTATCCTTTAACATGGAATGTGTATTGTAATACATCAATAAGATCCTAACATGGATAAATATTTTAAAATGGATACTAAACTCTCAGTACATAATTTGTGGGTTCTAATTCCCATCGGGGTTTTACCTTTAACTGGGTTTCCTTGAAAACAAAGGATTGTGTTATGGTGTTGGTATTTTACTATTTTGTCATTTGGATTAAATTTTTGATGTATAAAGTTTAATGTTTAATAATCTATCTCAAAACTAATTCATCCCCCTCTCAGTTGTGTTAGTGGACTATTATTCCTAATAATTGGTATCAGAGCTACTAGTCCTTAGAGAGAAAGCTTAACAACTTAAGGTGATCCCAAAGATGGAATTCTATAGTAAGGATAGTCCAAAGTTTAATCCTGCAAACTTTGACAGTTTGAATAACAATATGAGAACACATTTTCTATGCTTGGGAATCGACTACTGGACGATTACAAAGAAGGATGTACAGATGAAGGCTATGAATGAACTAGATAGAGCTACTAATGAAGACAAGAAGATATTTTCATATAACATGGTCATAAGAGAAGCACTGATTAGTGCACTCTCTAAAGGTGAATTCACAGAGGTTTGATTCTGTACATAAAATTTGGTCAAGATTGGAAGCACTATATGAAGGAGATAAGTTTACTAAGCAGGCCAAGTTGTAGAAC
The DNA here is from genome assembly GCA_018584345.1 of Thuja plicata. NCBI lineage: Eukaryota > Viridiplantae > Streptophyta > Pinopsida > Cupressales > Cupressaceae > Thuja > Thuja plicata. Next base: position 1,517,413 of record MU225894.1, read on the forward strand.
TGGAAGAAAAGGATGGAAAATATGAAAATGAGAGATGATGAGAACATTAGAGAATATGTATGGAGAGTCACATAGGTTTTTATTGGGATTAGAAAATCTGGAGGCACATACAATGAATGAGAAGTGATTGCAAATATTCCTAGATCTTTAAAACCTATTTACAAAACTAAAGTACAAGATATAGAAGAGATCATAGCTATAGAGGAAAAATTTAATAGAAAGATGCTAATTTAAAAATTAACTACTTTTGAGGCCACATTGCTGGGAGATTCATTACCTAATTTGAGACAATATTCAAGGTGACTGTGTAAAAAAATGAAGACTTTATCAAGAATTGAAAGTACCAGCATAAGTGACTTGAGAGAAGAACTTGGTGAATATGTTGATGACTGGGAAAAGATACAGGAAGAAGAAATAAAGTTAGATGAAACTGTGGCCCTGATCGCTAGAAGAGAAAAGAGAGGTAAGGGTAATTTTGAAGGAAAGTTACCTCCGAAATGTTTTTCATGCAATAAGATAGGTCATTTTTCATCTAGATGTCCTACAAGGGTTCCAAAGCATAAATCTAAGTTTTATAAACCTAAGTATTCCAAGGATAAGGAATGCTACTATGATAGTGAAGGTGTTTTTGATGATGATGCTATTGATTATGATGAGATTGGATTTATTTCTATCAAGGATGATGCCCCTATTCATGAAGAAAGAGCCTTATTGTCACATGTTGAAAATAAATCTAAATGGGTCATAGACTGTGGTTGTTCACACCATATGACTAGAGATAGAAACAAATTTGTTAAGACAACCAAGTATGATGACGGTGTTGTGAGATTTGGTGACAACAATCCTAAGCTTATCATTGGAGTTGGATCTATTTCTCTGGATGGAAAGACCAATACTAACAATGTGTTACTTGTTGATGGACTTAAGAATAATTTATTGAGTGTTGGACAGCTAGTGGACAAAGGTTATCAATTGAAATTCATTGATGGGAAATACTCTATCAGAAGTAAGTCAGGAGACTTGATCACATATGGTACTAAATCAAGAGGTAATATATTTTAATTAAATACATCTGAGGCTTCCTATTTTTTTGTGAAGGTTGATGACAATTGGTTATGGCATAGAAGATTTTTTTATGTGAATTTTGATAATACTGTGAAGGTAATTATGACTAATGTTGTTAGACACCTACCAAATATTATGAAACCATCTAACACCATGTGTAGAGAATGTGTAATGCGGAAACAAACTAGAAGTAGTTTTAAAAGAAAATCTTACTCAGCAAAAGGGAAGTTGGATCTAGTGCATACATATCTGTGTGGTCCTACAAGAACATGATATTAATTGGTGAAAGTTATTTTATACTGTTTATTGATGACTTTTCTAGGATGATGTGGGTTAGATATCTAAGAGAGAAATCTGAGGCTTTTTGAAAAATTCAAGATATTCAAAGAAAAAATTGAGAATGAATCAGGCTTAAAGATACAATATTTGAGATTAGATAGAGAGGTGATGACATGTAACTGATTGAATTTTGATAATGTTATTTGAAGATAGTCCAAGGAATTAAATAAGTTGATGGTTTGTATTGTCATTGATGTCAACCTGATATCATCTATACGGTCATGTACATAATGCCAAAGACTTCAGAGAATCAATGGAACAAAGGTTATGCTTTCAACAATGCATAAAATTCAAGTATTCACTAAGTGAAAGACAACACCGATAGAGTGCACACCATCAGTAAAGGCAAAGAAGAAAAGTCACAGTGATACCTGACAAGAAGAAGACAGTGTTGCTCGATGAAGCAAAACCAGAGGATGCTCGATGAGCAGAAAAAAAAGTTGCCTGGTGAGTAAAAATCCAATGATGCCCAATGGACAAAGATCTCAAAGCTAACTAGATTTACACTGATGGAACTGTTAGTTATCACCAATGAATAACTAGAGAGTTGACTGACAAAACAAAGAGTTCAGAAAATGACAAAATATCTAGTTGGCAAGAGCTAAAGATAGACTTAACTAGTGGTTTTTCTTTGTATTATTTGACCAGAGTTAAGTGATTGAATTAAAGAAGATTTGTACAATTGGCATGAAGATAAATACGAGATAAATTAGGAGTTATTCTTTAAATCAAATTGGCTGGATTGTTTTTCATGCCAAGAATCAAGAATCAAGAAAAAATGAATATCATGTCTATATAAGAGACAAGCTTAATTCATTTACGAATGAGATTAAGGAGAGTGAATAGAAAGAGGATGCTAAAGAGAAACTGATGAAGAATATCTTCATATAGTCCTAATTAATCAAGCTGAAGGAGAGCTAAGGAATTCTGTAGACACTGACAAGCAATGAGCACAACATCATAGAGCAGAAAGTGTGGAGCACAAAGGATTGAATTGATACATTGATCAGAGAGGTAATGTACTTAAATAGATCTAAAAATATGCAATTCAAAGTTGCATTAGAAAGAGGTCATAGTGTTTCAGTTTAACCATTGAAGCATAAAGTCTCTTAACAGAGCAAGACTTAACAGTCTTCTATATATATATTGAGGTACATCTCAAGGAGTGCCAAAATGGTTGATTCATGAAAGTAGCATTGGATATGCCCAATGCCTATTGAAAATCTAAGAGTGAGGTTGATTCAAGGATGGAAGCATTAGATTCCTGATACTAAGTTACAAACTCTATTTATAAAATCCTCTGACAAGGTCACACCTAACAGTGTGTTTGTAACCTTTAACAGGGTTGGCTCTTAACATGGCTCACTTCGAAGAGTGAAAATTTGGGGTACCAGTCCCAGTGGTTTTTCTCTTAACATGGTTTTCACATTATAAATTCATGTGTTATGTGTGTATGATTAATTTCTTTATTGTTTTGTCTTTGACATAGTTAACACGGGGTTGATCGATATACTCTGCTTATTTACCGAGTTTCAGTAAGTAGTTATACTACTTATTGGTAATCAAGGAGAATAAGGATAGACAAGGAAAATTGATAGATAGTTAAATCATTATTAGTATTTCATGGCATGCATCTTGTACGGACATAATAATCTAAGGTTTATTGATTAGTGGTTAAAGTTTGAAAGGATAAATTGTTGAGGCCATTGATTCACCCCCCCTCTCAGTTATTACTAACAATTGGTATAAGAGCTTGTGTGCTTAGAAAGGAAGGTTTCAAGACCTAAGTCAAGATCACAAGATGAAGAGATAAGATGTGCCCAAGCTGAACAAAGACAACTTTGCTTCATGGAAAAGCATGATAAGACTCCACTTATTAGGTATTGGTAATGATGTTACTCAATTCCTAGATATTAGATATGTGTTGCCCACAGTATCATTAACAGTAGATCAATTGAGAGAGAAGCATGAGAACAACTGCATGGTCATAGAGATTTCTTCCTTACTCTTTGATGCTGAATTTGAAGATGTCAATGATTGAAAAAATGCAAAGAAGATGTGGGACAAACTGAAGTTTGTACATGGAGGCAATACAAATGTTCTGAGAGCCAAGGCAGAAATCCTTAGAGGAAAATTTGATGATCTCAGAATGAAAGAAGGAGAAAACATCACACAGTACAACATAAGAATAAAATAAGTAGTCAATGCTATACGAGGAGTTGGAGGTACACTTGAAGAGGAGACAGTG
>MU225894.1:1521114-1567664 GCA_018584345.1 Thuja plicata
AAATAAGTAGTCAATGCTATACGAGGAGTTGGAGGTACACTTGAAGAGGAGACAGTGGTAAGTAAAATCTTAAGAACCTTACTACATGTATATGCTATTAGAGTTTCTTCCATTCAAGAAATGAGAGAAGTAGAAAACAATATAGTTACTCTTGAAAGTTTAATTGGTAGACTGATTTCATTTGAGATGAATAACTTTGATAATAGTGTCTTATTAAACTTAGATTCTGCATTTAAGTCTTCTATGAGAATAAGAAAGTCAAGTCATAGATACACATCTAGAAGAGATAGTAAAAGTGAAAGTGAAGAAGAAGATCTAGATGACATAGAAGAACTTATGGCTAGAAGAATGCAAAGAGGCAAAGGTAAATACAAAGGCAAGTTACCACTTGTATGCTTTAATTGTAAAGAGATTGGACACTTTGCTACAAGATGTCCTAACAAAAGAAAAGATGACAGAAGTAATGATAGATCTTTTGAGAAGAAATATGACAGAGGTGATAAAAAAGATTACAGAGGTTATCGACAATCAGAAAGAAGAGATACCGGATATTACAATGACAAAGGCAAGAAGGCTAGCTACCTAGCTACTTACAAAGATGAAGATACTGATACCAAACCTAATGAAGACATTGAGATGGTATTTGTAGCTATGAAGGATGATTCAAATGAAGATGAAAGGTATGTAGAAACTGTACTTACATCTAAGGTTAGCAATAATGACATTTGGATTATAGATAGTGGCTGCACTCACCACATGACCGATGATAAAGAAAAGTTTAACACTTTTGAGTATTATAATGGTGGTACTGTATGAATGGGTAATGATACACCTTGTCTAGTTGAAGATAAAGGAACTATAATGCTGAATAACCTGATTAAATGTGAAAATGCTTATTGGGTAAAAGGGTTGAATTATAATCTATTGAGTATTTCTCAACTGAGTAATTCAGGTCACAGAGTATCATTTGAGAATAAGAAGGCAAAGATCTTCAATGAATCAGGAAAATTGATTGGTACCGGTGAATAGAATAAAGGTAACTTATTCTATCTAAATGATACTAACACCACTTTCTTAATGAATAGAAACAAAGACATATGGTTGTGGCACAAAGATTGTGTCATGTAAATTTTGACAACATGATGAAAATAAGAAGAAGGAGAAATGTAAGAGGCTTATCGATGATGACAAAGCCAGACAACATAATGTGCAAGAATTGTCAAAAAGGTAAAATGACTAAGTCTAGTTTCAAAAGTAAAACCCATATATCTAATGACATTCTAGAATTAGTCCATGCTGATTTATGTGAACCAATGAGGACAAAGAGTTATTATGGAGATAGTTATTTTATTCTCTTTGTTGATGATTACTCTAGAATGATGACAATCATGTCTAAAAGATAAATCTAAAGCATTCAAGATGTTTAAATGGTATAAAGCTATGGTAGAGAAACAAAGTGGTAAGGATTTGAAATGCCTGAGGTCAGATAGAGGAGGAGAATTTATATCAGATGAATTCACTAATTTATGTAATGAGCATGGTATAAAAAGATAGGTTTCTGCACCAAGAACACCACAGCAAAATGGATTGCTGAGAGAAGGAACAGATCAATAGTTGATTATGCTAGAACATTGATGATAGAGAAAGGAATCACCCAAATATTTTGGAGGGAAGCTATCAATACTGCTGTCTACACACTTAATAGAGTACAATTGAAGAAGGACATAAAGAAGACACCTTATGAGCTATGGTATGGTAAAACACCCAATGTAAGTTACTTCAAAATATTTGGTAGTCAATGTTATGTCCTAAAGGATGATAGAAATGGAAATATTGATGCCAAGAGTGATGAAGGTATTTTTTTGGGGTATGCTACCAAGAGAAAAGATTATAAATGTCTCATCAAGGCTTCTAACAAAATTGTTGAAAGTACAAATGTAAAGATAGGTGAATTTGCAAAAAAGAATGAGCTGGAAAGCACAAAAGAACCAGAGGACTACAACAAGTTTGTATACTATGAAGAACCTAACAATCTACCTAAGAAACAATGCCTAATTCTAGAACAACAGAGTGTTGCAACTAACAGTCAGGTTGCTGTTACCGAAGGTCAGGATAATAATCAAAGTAATGTGCAAGGTGATGAAGAACAAAATGAAGATCAAAATGATGATAAAGCTGATACATAAAGAGCTATACCTATACTTGCAAGATATGTAAGAAGGAACCATCTAGAGATCCAGATCATAGGGGATAAGAAAGCTGGTATAAGAACAAGAAGTAAGTCTTTAAACTCAAATTATTTAATTTGTGAGTTTGAGCCAAAATCTGTCAATGCTGCACTAGATAATGAGGAATAGATAAGTGCTATGACTGATGAGATTGAATAGATTGAGAAGAACAAGACATGGTCACTTGTGCCAAGACTAGATGACAAGGATTTCATTGGTACAAAATGGATATTTAGGAATAAGCTGAATGAGAATGGAGAAGTCACAAGGAACAAAGCAAGACTAGTATGCAAGGGGTATGCACAAGAAGAAGGTATAGACTATGGAGAGACCTTTGCACCCATTTCTAGGCTAGAAGGAGTAGGAATAATACTTTCTTATGCTACATTCAAAGGATTCAAATTATATCAAATGGATGTCAAGTCAGCATTCCTAAATGGAATACTTGAAGAAGAGGTATACATTGAGCAACCAGAAGGGTTTATCGATCCAGACAAGAGAAACATGGTATGTAGAATTAAAAATGCCTTGTATGAATTGAAACAAGCTCCTAGAGCCTGGTATGAATGAATTCATTCCTATCTAATAATTATTGGATTTATAAGGCAAAAATAGTAATCTTTATTTGAAGGAAGATACTGATGCTAGCACTTTGATTGCTGAAATATTTGTTGATGAAATAATATTTGGAGGAAATGATATGCTATGAAAATCATTTTCTAATGAGATGAGAAAAGATTTTGAGATGTCTATTTTTGGAGAGATTAAGTTCTTTCTTGGTCTACAGATTTTGAGATTTCTATATAAAGAAGGCCTGTAGTGTTGTCTAGGGCAGTTCTGGGTAGATCTGGGTAATAATTCAAGGCTTTTTCCTACAGAATATTGTAAGGGGAATGCCCATGTGGCTTTGCATATTGTAATTCTGAAAGTTTGTAATTCCACATTTGTGGAGATAATAAGAAGCCCATTTTCTGTTCTTGCAAATTGTTGTTGCTTCTCTATTTCTGTTATGTGTTTGTGGCATTAAGGGGAGCCACCCTTCATCATAATGCAAGGCATTAAATTAGTTAATTGTTTCTATTGTCATTGATGTAAACTTGATATCATATGTACAATCATGTACATAATGCCAAAGACTTCAGAGAATCAATGAGACAAAGGTTATGCTTTCAGCAATGCATAAAAGTCAAGTATTCACTAAGTGACAGACAACACCAAAGGAGTGCACACCATCGATAAAGACAAAGAAGAAAAGTCACAGTGATACCTGATGAGAAGAAGATAGTGTTTCTTGATGAAGTAAAATCATAGGATGCCCGACGAGCTGAAAACAAAGTTTCCCGACGAGTAAAAATCCAATGATGACTGATGAACGGAGATCCCGAAGCTAACTGGAGTCACACCGATGAAACAGTCATTTATCACCAATGACTAACTGCAGAGTTGACCGATGGAACAAAGAGTTTAGAAAATGACAAAATATCTAGCTGGCAAGAGCTAAATATAGACTTAACTAGTTGTTTTCTTTGTTTTATTCGACCAGAGTTAAGTGATTGATTTAAAGAAGATTTTTACAGTTGGCAAGAAGATAACTATGAGATAAATTAGGAGTTATGCTTTAAATCAAATTGTCTAGTTTTTTTTCACGCCAAGAATCAAAAATCAAGAATCAAGAAATAGTGAATATCATTTCTATATAAGAGACAAGCTTAATTCATTTACGAATGGGATTAAGGGGAGTGAATAGAAAGAGGACGCTGAAGAGAAACTGATGAAGAATATCTTCATACAATCCTGATCAATCAAGCTGAAGGAGAGCTAAGGAATTCTGTATACACTGATGAGCAATGAGCACAACATCACAGAGCAGAAAGTGTGGAGCACAAAGAATTGAATTGATACATTGATCAGAGAGGTAATGTACTTAAATAGATCTAAAAATTTGCAATTCAAAGTTGCATTAGAAACATGTCATAGTGTTTTAGTTTAACCATTGAAGCATCAAGTCTCTTAATAGAGAAGGACTTAATAGTCTTCTATATATTGAGGTACATCTCAAGGAGTGCTACAAAGGTTGATTCATGAAAGTAGCATTGGATATGCCCGATGCCTATTGACAGTCTAAGAGAGAAGTTGATTCAAGGATGGCTGCATTAGATGCCCGATACTAAGTGACAACCTCTATGTATAAAATCCTCTAACAAGGTCACACCTAATAGTGTGTTTGTAACCTTTAACAGGGTTGGCTATTAACAGTGATCAATTCAGAAAAGTAAAAATTTGGGGTACTAGTCCCAGTGGTTTTTCCCTTAACAGGGTTTCTACATTAAAAATTAATGTGTTATGTGTGTATGATTCATTTCTTTATTGTTTTGTATCTGACATAGTTAACACTGGTTTGATTGGTATACTCTGCTTATTTACTAAGTTTTGGTAAATAGTTATACTGCTCATCGGTAATCAAGGAGAATAAGGATAGACAAGCAAAACTGAAAGATAGTTAAATCATTATTAGTATTTCATGGCATGCATCTTGTAGGGACATAATAATCTAAGGTTTATTGATTAGTGGTTAAAGTTTAAAAGGATAAATTGTTGAGGCCACTGATTCACCCCCCCTCTCACTTATTGCTAACAAGAGGGAGAGTTTTCTTTAGATTTGTTCAATACCTACTATGAAGAGCATGGAATATATAGACATACATCTACTCCTAGGACACCACAATAGAATGGGATAGCAGAGTGAAGAAACAAAACAATATTAGATACTGCTAAAACTATGTTGCTATAAGTTAATCTATCTCATGTTCATTAGAGAGAAGCTGTTGGTACTACTATTTATACTTTGAACATAATTAATATTAGAGAAGGTCCAAGTAAGAATCCTTATGAATTATGATTTAATCACACTCCTAATGTGAAATATTTTAGAATATTTGCTAGTAAATACTGTATCAAAAGAGATAATGAGATAGGAATGTTTGATTCTATTAGTGATGAAGGGATATTCCTTGGTTATTCCACTAAAATAAAAGCTTATAAATCTTTCAATCTAAGATTGAGGAAGATGATTGAAAGTGCTAATGTGAGGATTGATGAAATTTTTTAGATTTAGGAAATAATATATGACTGCAACCTGACTACAAAGATGAAGGAGATTACTACAGATCAAGAAGAACCTTTTGAGATTGACCATGAGATTGAGTTATGTCAAGATGACTGAAATGAGCTTACTGAAATTACTAAGACTCCTAGATATATTAAGAAAAACCATTCTGAAGATCAAATTATTGGAGATGAAAATAGAGGAATGATGACGAGATGGAGATTAAGAGATGACTTTTTCTTGATCTCTCAAGTTGAACCAAAATCTAATGATGAGGCATGTAGAAATGAATCTTTGACTAAGGCTATGCAGGAAGAATTGGAACAGATAAAGAAAAATAACACTTGGGAAATGGTTCCTAGACCTAAAGAAAACAATGTTATAGGGAGTAAGTGGGTTTTGAGAAACAAGATGAACGAAGAAGGAATGGTTGTAAGAAATAAGGCAAAACTAGTTTGTAAAGGCTACTCGCAATAAGAAGGTATATAATTTGAAGAAACATCTTCTCTTATTTCCAGGATTTAGGCTATACGATTATTTCTTTCTTATGCTGCACACAAAGACTTCAAAGTATATCAGATAGATGTGAAATCTACATTTCTTTATGGAGATCTAGAAGAGGAAGTATATACCAAAAAACCTGATGGATTTCGTTTGACAGAAGATGAGGACATGGTTTGCAAGTTGAAGAAAGATTTGTATGGACTAAAATAAGCACCAAGAGAATGATATGCAAGATTGCACAAGTATCTACTTCGTCTTAGTTTCAAAAAAAGGTAATGCAGACAAAAATTTGTACTTAAGAACCAATGAAGATAAAATTCTAATAGTTGAAGTTTTTCTTGATGATACCATTTTTGGAGGAAATGATGTAATGACTAAAAGGTTCTCTAAAGAAATGGAAAGTGAATTTGAGATGTCAATGATTGGTGAGATGAAAGTTTTCCTTGGATTGCAAATTAATCAGAACAAGAGTGGTATTTTTATTTCTCAGACAAAGTATCTTAACAAAATTTTGAAATTTTTTGGAATGGAAGATTGTAAACCTGTTGGAACACCTATGGTTAACAGTCACAATCTTACTCCTACTGATGAATCTCAGAGTGTTTTTTAGAAAAAATTATAGATCTGTGATTGGAGGCTTACAATATCTGGATCACACTATACCAGATATTGCTAATGCATTTTGAATTGTGGCAATATATCAAGCAGCCTCGTAAAGAGAGACACCTTTCTGCTATAAAAAGAATATTTAGATATCTAATAGGAACACTAAATTATGGCTTATGGTATAAAAAATATGTTGATTTTTATTTACATGCTTATATTGATGCTGATTGGGAAGGAAATATTGATGACATAAAGAGTAAACGAGGCGGTGCATTATTTCTTGGGGAAAGATCAGTTTCTTGGATAAGTAAAAAGTAGGATTGTATAGCTCAGTCTATTAGTGAATCTAAGTATGTTGTTGCTGCTATTAATTACACATATATTATTTGGATGAAGAAAATGCTGAAGGACATTGGGATAAATTTTGATGAGCCAGTGGTTATCCATTGTGATAACACTAGAATAGTGAATATGTCAAAGAATCTAGTAATGCATTCAAAGAATAAACATATTTCCATTAAGTATCATTTCTTGAGAGACAAGGTAACAAAGAAGGAGATTAGAATGGAGTATATCAGCACAAAGGAACAAATAGAAAATATATTTACAAAAACTTTCCCAAAGGATGCCTTGGAGTATCTCAGAGGTATGCTTGGGGTGTGAGCCCCTCCTTGCAAGAACTAAATTGATGCAGGATTGCGTCAACTCAGTGGCTTTAAGAGCTATATCATTTTATGGACTTGATGTATGGATCTACTCATCAGGGGGAATGATCGAAAGAACATTATAGAATACATTTGGGTGATTTTGCACCTAGTTGTTGGAGGAATGAAGATTTGAAAAAGGTACACCTTGCATAAGGAAAATGGTCTGAAGCATATTTATGACACCATTTTCCATTGTTGTCAAAGTGGGAGAGATTCTATGAGAAAATCCCAACTATTTTAGGGAGAGCCGTGTTGAGGATATTGAGAAGATTGTATTAAGAGAGTACTTTTGGGTTGATGTATTTTCCCATATGTCTCCATCAATACCAAAGGGGGAGATTATTAGAATTGGTTTCTGATGTTGTTGTTGGCATTCATGTTTTGTCACTGATGTCAACATATGCTTCTATGGAGGGAGATCAGACTAGTTATTATTGTTTCTTGATGATTGATAGAAGTCTACAGGTATTGTAATGTTGATCTAGAGTGAGAAAATATGGTGATATATATAGGGATATGTTGTGATCTTATGTCTAAGGTCGCATGGCATAATATTGTATATTCGATGTGTTGGTGCTCAAATAAAAAGATTGGATTTCCTATGGATTTTGCCTATCCACTGATGAGAAACCCAAGTGATTTGGCCAACTAACAAGTCACAACAAAGGCAAGGTTGGAACTTCTACAATTTTGGCTCTACAAAACCAAGGCTGGTAGGCCTATACCTTAAACTTATCCTTCAAGTCTTAAGGCTTTTATAGCAGATAGAATACACCTCAAACCCTCTCTCTCAAGTATGGTAAGGCACTTGAAAGAAATCTAACTGAAAGTAATATATCATAAACTGTAAACTGAAATACTTTGAGTAATTAAATAATTTTTAGTAAATATGTATGTAAATTGAAATCAACAGATAGATAAGATATCACAAAACTATAACAATGAATTGAATAACTATAATCCAAATAAGCAAGAAAGTCTAGTGCCTTAATCAACCATGGGCAATAGAGTCACTATCATTCCAATCTTATGTTCAACCTCAGAGATAGTTTTACAAGAAAACTTATCACTTCAAAGGTGTTATGGAATGTACATGCAACCTAAAACAAATTTAGAGATATTTCAAAAGGGTAATACTTCTCAGATGACAACCTAATTAACTGAGGCCTCAATCAACAGAATTTAACCATACACAATGAGAAAACCAATTGAAAATATAGACTATGAATCAAATTAGGAAGCATGCACATCAAACTATCACTTTGAAGAAGTTCTATTGGTTTATCCGAGGGACTAACTGTAAAATGATTAATGAAACAATTGCATATATGAAGAGAAAAGACTTATCTTTATTCATTTAAAAAAAAAATAGTACATCTAGGTCCATGTTATAGTTGTTGATCCAAAACTATCCAAATATGTGAAATTGTATTATATTATATTGTCTTCTCTTTACATTTTACATTATGTATATATATGTGTTTGAGTGGCTCTTACACCTCTTTAGGGTGAAAAGACACAACCCTTATTACAAATTATTTTGAAAAAAAATAAATTAACTAAAAAATAACTACCTAGCTTTCGGATTTGGCTTTGGTCAAAAATCCAAAACACCTCTTGAAAAGATAATATTTCTGCTGGAGATAAGAAATTTGATTTCCCAAAGTGGATCATTTCTAGATGTTTAAATTTTGACAATCTTCAGCCTCTGTCGGCATCATCATTGTAGCAGGTTGAAATTCTGACATTTTCTGAAGGCTTCGATTAGTTAGTTCTATTTATTTGTGTCATAAAGATTTCTTCCTTTGTTTTTTTAGTATAGAGAAAACCATACAAAATGAGAAAACCAATTGAAAATATAGACTATGAATCAAATCAGGAAGCATGCACATCAAACTATCACTTTGAAGAAGTTCTATTGGTTTATCTGAGGGACTAACTGTAAAATGATTAATGAAACAATTGCATATATGAAGAGAAAAGAATTATCTATATTAATTTTTTAATAAATAATACATCTAGGTCCATGTTATAGTTGTTGACCCAAAACTATCCAAATATGTGAAATTGTATTATATTATAATGTCTTCTCTTTACATTTTACATTATGTATATATATGTGTTTGAGTGGCTCTTACACCTCTTTAGGGTGAAAAGACACAACCCTTATTACATATTATTTTGAAAAACCAATAAACTAACTAAAAAATAACTACCTAACTTTTGGATTTGGCTTTGGTCAAAAATCCAAAACACCTCTTGAAAAACTAATATTTCTGCTGGAGATAGGAAATTTGATTTTCCAAACTGGGTCATTTTTAGATGTTTAAATTTCGACCATCTTCAGCCTTTGTCGGCATCATCTTTGTAGCAGGTTGAAATTCCAGCATTTCCTGAAGGCTTTGATTAGTTAGTTCTATTTATTTATGTCATAAATATTCCTTCCTTTGATTTTTTAGTATAGAGAAACTTGCTTCTTGATAATGTATTAGGACTTCTAAATTATCAAAATTTAGGGTACCACCAGGATGAGTTACAAATTTTTTAGTGAAGATTGGGTATTGGACGATGACAATGATCTTTGACAGAGTTAGTCTCTATTTTTTGAGAATAACTTATGTGAAACATGGATTTAGGGAATGTGAGCTTAAGGGATGGCAGAAGACATGTTAGGTAAGGTTGTTTATGTTTCGTGGGTTCTAAGACTCTTGGTGACATCAGCTATGGCGTGTGCTCTGGAGGAGACCTATTTGGGGCTGACTTTAGATATGAACCATGTATTATGGATTGAAAGTATGGATTACAAATATTATATTATATTTTATGTTTACTTGTTATAGCTACCGTGTGTATCTTAGCAAGGGGTTATGTAATCATTTTTATATTGGGGAAGCCTAATTGGCTGACCTAAATGATTATTGTAATAGGGTATATAGGAGAGAGATTTTCTTGTTGGAAAGTGTGTGTGAAGAGTGAGTGAAGTGGAAATGTATTTGTGGAAGCTGCGAGCTTGTGTCTACTAGATTTAAAGAAGAGGTTGTGATTATGTTACTTCATTGAAATTGACCAAGCAAAGACAATTACTATCAGACATGAGTTCACTGGATTGTATATCTCATATACATTTGTATTTTGTACAGTAAGTCCCGAGGGTGGATTTAACCTTCTTTAGACAGTGTGCATGGGTAGTGAACCCACTATTACTCTTGACTCCTAACATTTTCTATCCTTTAACATGGACTCTGTACTGTAATGCATCAATATGTTCCTAACAGGGCTAAATCTTTTAACAGGGATACTATACTCTCAGTACATCATTTGTGGGTGCTAATTCCCACCGGGGTTTTATGTTTAACAAGGTTTCCTCAACAACAAAGGATTGAGGTATTGTGTTGGCATTTACTATGTTATCATTTGGATCCAATTTTTGATGTATAAAGTTTAATGTTTAATAATCTATCTCACAACTCATTCACTCCCCCTCTCATTTGTGTTGGTGGACTATTATTCCTAATAGTTCTAAAGTCCTATAACAATGATTCTCCCAATAGGGCAAACATCCTAATAGATCTAAAGGAAAAACCCTTAATCGGGTAGCACCTAACAGTGTTTTGTAAACCTTTAATAAGATAAGATTCAAACATGGCGTATTCCAGAAGAGTATGGATTTTGTGGGTACCAACTCTCACCATGATTTTTTCCCATTTGGGTTTCTACAAGATAATTATGGTGTTTACATTGTGTGGTTGATTACTTGTGGATGTATGCATTCAAAGTTTTACTTATGTTAGTTGACATTGAATGTTTTGGTGCATAAAGTTTAAAGAATTTGAATTAGGTGAATTTTTTTATTAATGATTCACCCCTCCCCTCTTAGTAATCTCACTCATGTTAAGAAATCTTGCAATGTGCCTTAGTTGAAACAAGAAACATTATGTATCTTTCAAACTATTCATCCTAACATCAAACTGTTTACACCAAAACCTTCAATTGGACAATTAAATGCTAGGAATAACCTTGTTAGGCTTCAAAACTCACTCAAACATTCTAGATCAAACTATACTGGTACATCCCTTAAGGTTATTGTAATGCTCTAAATAGGTCAAGGTTGTAAAAATGCTTGGGGTGTTGGAATGGAAATTACAAGTCTAGATTTATGAAATGAAACATAATTATTCTCATAAAGTAGGAATCATATAGTAACAATATACATAGATACACATGCAAGCATAAATATAAGGCATGTGAAATTTACAAAGCATCAGATATCCACATAAATATAAAGTAGTATACATCAATACACATGACACATGAATTGTATAATCAAAACATAAATTATGTATATCATAGGGCACGAAGCCAAATATATATGTTCAATAATGTCATACATCAAATATATCCAATATAGTTAAATTGGCTTCGTGAAAGCCAAATGGATGTAGAATGTGTCACTTACACACTATACAAAATATATTTCCATTACTTCCATGCAAGCGTATAATGTATACCCCTCATCTAGTCATTTCCTATGAGGGGAAGAAAAAAAATCCTAGGCTACCTTTGAACATCGCATTTATGGAGATGTTGTGGATGCTATAGTCTTCCGAGTGAACTTACTAGTCCTCATGTCTAGACTCCCCTACAACTTGATCTGATAAAATAAAAATTATAAACATCAATAACTAATATACATCAAAATTGAATTATATGATGACATAAAATAGAATACACTCTTACCACTAGCAAATAGTCACTTTGTACATCCACCGAAGGGGCACACTGATGATCTAGAGTAATAAGTCCCTACAAAAATGATCAAAATAATATTTAGAATACATACATGAATATCATTAATCATTTCAATACAAAATATTAAAATAATAATTAAAATTAAGTAATATCTTTCATACCTTGGTCAATGTTTCAGAACTAGCTACAGTTGGAGCTACTCCACCATCCAATATATCACGAACAATAGGAGGAGTCCCTGTTGTCAATAACTGAAAATGAACAAAGAGAGTATTATGTAGTTATGAAGAACACCTATAATTTTTTACAACCCACCTAATGAATAAATGGTACCTCTTTGAAGGTGTCACTGCGTCCTTCAGTGTGCGGTGTCAATGTCATAGCTCTAGCATTAAACTAGTGCATATGTGTGGTAATTTATAAGATAACCATTCATATAGGAATGTACTATTGACATGTTAATTATAATGCATTATTAGATATATGCATGTGGACTCAATGATCTCATCTAGGTGAAGGAATGTGATCATTTCCAAGACCACTTTGATGCTATATTTTGATCATAATTTGTCTAGTAATTTAGTTATTCATTCATTTATTAATTAAAAATAATCAAGTAAATCAAATTAACATGGAAAAAAATATACCTAAAGGAAAGTGGAATGATGTCATTGTCTAATGTGAACATCAAAGGTCCAACAGTGAAATAATGCACATGCACAATAAGTTATGAGACAACAATTCATATAATTATATAATTATCAAATGAATTAATTTAAATCATTTATTTGATACATACTTGTGGAGTTCACGACATAGTGTAAAAGGGGGCCAGGGGATCATTGTCATTGCCACTGAGACTCTTGCCTTGAATTTTGATCATAATAAATAGATACTAATTTAATTATTCATTGATTTATATTTGAAATATGATCAAATAAATTTAATGAACTTGCAAATATTTACTTGTGTATCAATGTCAAATATCGCATTAAAAAAATCATTAGCCATCATTCCATCATCCTCTTCCTCTTTGTTGATACTATGAAATGTGCACAATGATCCATAGTAACAACAAATATGGCCCCTCAAAGAATTAATATGGTCACCCTCGACTAAATGAGTGGCATATTGAAGGAGAGTTTGTGTTAGAGCACTAATCATGCCTACTGTGTCCACTTCTACATCTTCTTTCACAACTCAAGGAATGCTAACATGATCTACATGTGGCTTTCCACTAGGCACCATAGGTGCATTAGGTTCATGAAGTGCCCCTGGTCTACCAAATATTGATGACCCCCACCTTTACACTGAGATTATAGAAAGTAAAAATAATTTGGCACCTCCTTGACGAAAAAACTCACAATAGAGTTTCCTCAAGAAATATATAGGAACCTCATGATTGTTACAGGGAGGAGAATCAAAGACCATCCATTATTTGTCCCAAAACTTTTTTTATATCTTCATTCAAGCACCAATGAATTGGTAACCTATTTTTCTATAGTTCCAAGAGTATCATTTTCTCTTGGATTTTTAAAGAGTTTGAAAATGTCATATTTTGTGATATGTCTCTTTTCTATGTCCTCATATGACAATTTATCTGCATAATATAATTTTTGTTCTTCTCTTTTAACGTGCCATAAATTAAGTTACCCACTAACTAAGCCTACATGGGTCAAGATTGATTCTAATGATTTTTAAAGTGTTGCGCTTCCAAGATTTGTATCAATAGAATATTTTAACCTCCTAATTAAAGATTCTAAGTATGTCTTCCCTTGTTCTATTTGATTAATCAACTTTTTTTTTGTGTTCCAAGAGGATGTTTCTCAATTGGTGGAGATGGTTGGGGTTCATTTTCTTAGTTATTTTATTCATTCATTTGTTCATGAGGAGAATATGGAGGGTTTGGTTGAGGGTTTTCTTTAGGGAAATCATTTCTCCCTGACAATTAGAACAAAATCTATATTTAAAGTCTAATTAAGCTTAAAATTTAAGAAAATAAACTTTGACAGTAAAATTTGACTGAAAACTGAAATTAAACTTAAATTTGAATACAAATAAGAGGCATAGGCTGTAAAATCACTTACTTCTTCTTCCAGTTTGACCTTGATGATATCGTGGAGCCATTCTTTGTCTGATTTGACGAAGCAATGGTGCAGGAGCACCAATTGGCATAAGGAGGTCTATTAGAGACCAATGAATGTAATAAGGTCCAAGAGACTATTTTTTTTTTGTATTGTAACCATTGTAAGGGATTTGAAAGGCTATGTGAGCCAATTTTCTAGTTTAGGGCCAATTAGGGGCAACAAGTCAGTTTGGGTGAAATAATTGTAATAGGTGAAATTCAAGTTGTAACATCATATTTGGTTCTTTTTATCCATGTATGGACCAAATATTATGATTTTGAAGCCATATGGTAGTAAGGATTCAAAGATATCAAAATTTGCAAAATTTGTCAAAAAGTTATCATGACAACTTTAAAACTTTTCAAACAATTGTAAAACAACAGTCAACTAATTCAAAAATTAGTTAAAACTGGCTGGGATGGTTGAAAAATGCCTATGTAAGCCTCAATTAATCAATATATTTGGTTTTTTATGATCAAGGTGTTAAGGAGTAATAAACTACATTCATTTTTCCAGTGAAATTCTCTAAGTTTTTGCAGTGTACATTTTTGTGTGGATTGAATAGAATTATCAATGCATTTGGTTAGATAGAGATGTGAAATAGTTTTAATTTGCAATTGGTATGAGGATTTGGTGTGTCTATTTGATTAATTTATCAACAAATTTGTATACATTTCTTGCAAAACCCAATTTTCTTAGGGTTTCTAAAACAAATGGAGTTTTCTTGACTTTCCACCATCCAAAAATCATGCCCTCTCATGAAAAGTTAGGATCCACAATTTATTTCCAGATTTAAGTGGTTTTGGGTTGGGAAGTGTAGGTGGTGAATAGAAATGAGAGGTAGAATACCAAGCATCCTCATGTGATCGGTCACCATTTGATAGGAGCTTGGTTCAGGAAGTATAACCCATTGGTCTAGACCCAATCTAATGGTAGAATTGATATTTTAAAACCATTATAGACTTGTTATAGCTATTGGATAATGGATTTTTTCTCATTCAAGGGGGGTTACTTTGTAAAAGTGACCTAATTTCATAATTAGGTCTCGAATGACAGTCGCAAGTTAGTATTCTCAAAGGTGTTGTCAAGAGTCCATTTTGTAGTATGTTATAAAGTGTCAAAAAGGGTGTCTGAAAGTGAAGTTTTTTGGGTGGTCCTTTGAGATAGGTGAGATTTGTGTGGGAAAAATCTGTAGGTAGGGCTAGTAGGAGATTAGGACTAGAGGAGATATCTAACCCCTAAAGTGTTAGAAAAAAGGGAGTAGCATTGGAGTTGGGTTGTACTTGTCATCTAAAATCAATACTAGTTTATGGAAGGAATCTAATCCATTTGTAAGGTGTGAAGTATCATCATTCCCATTGATGGAGTCTCAAGGATAACCAAGGGTGTTGTCTCAAGGGTGGAATTTTGATGTGAGAATTTGTATTAATTGGTGAGAAATTATTTTTTTGGTTCCAAAAATTTAAATGTGGAAGTGATGTTTTTTGTAATCACAAAGAGGAAGTGGTTGTGTGAGAAAGAGGAAGTTCAGTGGTTTATGGGTTGCAAGTTAGAGAGTCACTAGTTTACCTGATGCTCCTCATCATATTGGTATCAGAGAAAGAAATAGATCATTGGGAAAAGATAAGAGTGGTGTATGACAACATAGGAGGGTGAATGAGAGGCCCTTAACATTCTTCCTAAGGGGATGAGTGCCGAGGTGGAAGAAAGGTTCTAAGAGATGGAGGAATATAACACCAAGTTGGAAGAGGAAGTCAAAAGGTTGAAAGCAAAGGGAAGGAGGAATGAGGATTTATCTGATGAAGAAGGAGGGGAAGAGGAAGAATCACCTAGGTAGGTTAGAGAGGAAGTTCCCACAGAACAAAGATACCTTGTTGATGCCCTAAATTTCGTTGGAAGGAAAGCCTCAGATGGAAAGGATGATATCTCCATATTTAGTGGAAACATGAATAATAAAGAGGCTATGGATTGGATCAAAGCCCTTGATAACCACTTTGAGTGTGAAGAGGTCCTTGAGAATTAGAAGGTGAAGACTGCAAAGTCAAAAATGGAAAGATCAACCCTTACTTGGTGGAATTACATCCAAGAGGAAAAGGTAAAGGAATGATTAAATTTTATTTCTTAATGGAATAGGATGGTCATAGAGGTTAGGGAGCAATTTATGCTTGATGATTATGAAGTGAAAATTTATAGGAAAATGCAGAACCTCAAACAAAAGGATATGGATGTAAGTACATACATTGAGGAGTTTCATAGGCTTAGCCTCAGGTCAAAGAATTATGGAGGAGAGAAGGAGAGGGTATCAAGATACCTCAATGGACTAAAATACAATATTAAAGATGAAATAAGCATCATGACCCCTGATAAAATTAACAAATTATTTCAATTAACATTAAAGATATAAGAAAAATTGAGGAGAAAACATGATCAACAAGGTAGAAGAAGAGGTAGAAGAAACTTTAGACAAAGGAGTGGTTTCGGTGGAATGAAGTAAAAAAAAGGACACAAGGAGAGTCCAATCAGAATAAACAAAGTAGAGAATCATATTTTAGAGGAAATTTTAAAGGGAGAAGGTCCAATAATAGAGGGAGATTTGGATGACTAGGAAATGGTCCATCTCCTTTCACTGGCATATATTACAACTGAAATTAGGTAGGACATCCTACATTCATTTGTCCTGATAAAGCTTCCACTTATCATGATGGATAAACAAAGAGTAATTTCATCCAAGAAGATGCAAGAAGTGTAAACTCCCTAGAGGTAAATTGGCTTCAAAGGTGGGTGAAATTCTGATGATAAAGAGAACATTCCTCAAAGTCCCGAACAAGGATGACCCCCCAAAAAGGATAGCATTATTTTGGATCAACTAAAAGATCCAAGGTAAGATTTTAAAATTCATTATTGATCCAGGGTATACTAATAACATTGTATCATTAGAAGAAGTATAAAAGTTGAATTTTAAAATGATCCCTTATCCTTACCCCTACAAAGTAACTTGGTTGAACAGAGGACAAAAAGTCCTAGTTAGTGAACAAACATAGGTAGAGTTTAGCATAGGGACATATATAGACAAAATGTTGTGTGAAATCCTTCCAATGGATGTATGCCACCTTCTACTTGGAAGGCCTTGGAAATTTGATAGGAGGGGAATTCATAATGGGGAACAAAACTCATACTCATTAAAAAAGGATGGCGTCAACAATAAGTTAACTTCACTCATTGAAAGAAATAGTCCAAACCAAGTGGACCCTAGTATTATAATGAATTAGGAGGAGTTATTATAAACCTTGAAGGAAGGAGATAGTGAGGGGTTTGCATTGATCCTAAAACAAAAGGATAGGGTAGAAGACAGTAAGCATAAATAAATTCCAAAAGAAGTGCAGGACCTATTGGAAAAATATAGTGGCATAGTGAGTGACGAGAACCATGATTCTTTATCTCTTGTCAGAGATATTAGTCATCAGCTAGAATTAGTACTAGGAGTTACTCTACCAAACAAATCAAGTTACAAGATGACACTAGAACCGAATGAAGAAATAAAAAAATACGTGCATAATTTTTTAGACAGTGGACTAGTGAGGAAGAGTCTCAGTCCATGTGCAGTGCCCATAATTTTAGCTCCTAAAAAGGATGGAAGGCAGAGAATTTTTACTAACTCTAGGGAAATAAATAGGATCACATAGATAAGATATAGATTTCCTATCCCTAGAATGGAAGACCTGATGGATCATTAAGGAAGGGAAAGATAATTCACAAAAATAGACCTAAAAATTTGCTACCATTAGATAAGGATTAGAGAGGGATGAATTTAAGACAACTTTCAAAACTAATGAGGGAATATATGAATGGCCAGTCATGCCATTTGGGCTCTCAAACACCCCTAGCACATTCATGAGATTCATAAATGAAATGTTGAATGACTTAATTGGAAATTCTGTATTAGTTTATCTAGATGATATATTAATATAGAGCAAGACTAGAGAGGAACATCTATAACATCTGATTATGGTTTTAAAATGACTCCATGAGGAGAAGCTAATGATAAATCTTGAAAAGTGTAATTTTATGAAGTAGGAACTTGTCTACTTGGGTTTTGTGATCTTTGATGGGGACTTGAAGATTTATCCCTCTAAATTAGAATCCATCTTAAGTTAGCCTAAACAAAGGACTATAGGAGAATTAAATATCTTCCATGGACTTGCCACTTTCTATAGAAAATTGATCAAAAAATTCAGTGAGATATGTGCACCAATATTGGACACCATCAAAGGTGGAGGTAAGACAAAGTTTGTTTTGATTGAAGATGACAATAAGGGATTTGAATACCTTAAACAAAGGGTGGAAAGCTAACCCATCCTAATGCTTCCTGATTTTGATAAGTTTTTTTACTGTTGAGTGTGATGTTAGAAATATGGATATAGGTGCTATTTTGAGTCAATATGGGATGGCACTAGCCTTCTTTAGTGAGAAATTTAATGAATAAAAGAGGAAGTATTCCTCTTATGATTTGTAATTGTACGCTATGGTGAAAGCACTAAAAAAGTGGAGACACTATCTTCTCCCAAAAGATTTCATTGTGTATACAGACAACCATTCCCTCTGTTACTTAAATTCACATGATAAAATAATTCATAGACACATGAAGTGGGTGGAGAAGTTGCAGGCATATACCTTAACCATTAAAACTAAGAAGGAGAAAGAACACAAGGTGGCTGATGCAATAAGCAGAATGGTACTTACTATGAAAAAGATACAATTTCAAATAATTGGAATAGAGTTTGCTAATATTTCTCATAGTGATTTTTTTTAGTATACATTGCAGAATGGGTTACTATTTAAAGGTGGACACTTATGTGTACCAAAGGGTTTAGTGAGGAAATTTTTTATAGTGGAGAAGAACAATGGTAGTCTAGGAGAGCACTTTGGTCTTAATAAGACTCAAGATTTGGTAAGGAGATTCTATTATTGGCCTAGAATGCAGAATGATGTAAGAAAGTATTGACAAAGTTGTACCACATATCAAAGGGAAAACATGTCATCTAAAAATGCAGGTTCGTATCAACCCCTTCCAATTCCCAATAGGCCATGGGAGATCCTTTGCATGGATTTTGTGTGAGGATTTCCTAGGAAAAAGGTAGGACATGACAATGTATTTTTTGTGGTGGACAGATTCAACAAGATAGCCCATTTCATACCATGAAAGAGTACAAATGATGCCTCTTAATTTGTAGGCTTTTTCTTTAGGGAAGGTTTATATATCCATGGATTTCCATTGAAGATAGTATCTGATGGGGACTCAAAGTTTGTTTGACACTTTTGGAGAGGCCTATGGAAAATATTAGGAATACACCTTTCTTTTAGTTCTGCATACTACCCTTAGACTACTGGGAAAACTGAGGTGGTGAAAAATTCATTGGGTAAGAATCTTAGATGTTTGACTAAGGAGCATGGGAAATCATGAGATATGGTGATCCACCAAGAAGAGTATGCTTACAATGACTGTACCAATAGGAGCACTAGTATGAGTAATTTTTATATTGTTTAGGGGAATCATCTTAGGGGTGTTTTTGAATTGAGATTTGTAGGGAACATACATCAAAATGTCTCAAGAAAATGATTTTACAGAGGTTATGAAAGAAGTTCACCAGCAGGTCAAAGAGAACCTTGAAGATATTATGGAAAAGTACAAGGAGAATGAAAATGCAAAGAAGAGGGAGCTATAATTTAAAGTGGGTGATTTGGTGATGGCACATATGAAAAATAATAGGCTTCCTAAGGGAAAGCACACAAATATCATGATTAAAAAAATAGGGCCTTGCAGGATAATGCAAAAATATGGACAAAATGCGTACAAGTTGGAGCTCCCTCCTAAAATTTATATTTCTCCAATCTTTAATGTTTATGATCTAACCCCATATAGGAGCTCTGTGACTATAGGAATTGATGCAGATGAAGAAGATAAGGAAGAAAAGGATTGGACCAAGGAACTACCCCCAAGCCAACCAATGAGGTTGGAAGCCATTCTAGATAGTAGGGAAGACAAAAAAGACAAGAAGGAGCACATACTATGAGAATTTGGTTAAGTGGAAGAGATTTCCCATAGAGGATGCAACCTAGATGTCAGAAGAGGACATTAAGAAACATGGAGTCACCATAGAAGAACTCATATCTGAGAGTAATTGAGATTACTTATATTGGGAGAGTATGGTGCAGGAACAACAATTGCCATAAGGAGGTATATTAGAGACCAATTAATTTAATAAGGTGTAACGGACCAATTTTTTTATATATGTAATCCTTGTAAGGGATTTGAAAGGCTATGTGAGCCAATTTTCTAGTTTAGGGCCAATAGGTTAGTTAGAGTCAAATAAGTGTAATAGATGAAATTAAAGTTATAAAATCATATTTGGGTATTTTTATGCATGTATGGACCAAATATAATGATTTTGAGGTCATAGGGTTGTTAGGATACAAAGATATCAAAATTTGCAAAAGCTGTCAAAATGTTGTGATGAAAAATTTGCAACTTTTCAAGAATTTGGCAGCAATTATAAACCAACAGTCAACTAATTAAAAATTTAGTTGAAACCAGTTAGGGTGGTTAAAAAATTCCTATGTAAGATTCAAGGCACAAAGAGATCTAGTTGTTTATTATCAAGCTGTAAAGGAGTAATAAACCACATTCATTTTTGCAGTGAAATTCTTTGAGATTTTGTAGTGTAAATTTTTGTACGGATTGAATAGAATTATCAATGCATTTGGTTAGATAGAGATGTGAAATAGTTTTCATTTAAAATTGGTTTTAGGATTTGATGTGTTTATTTGAGAAAGTTATACAAAAATTTGTATACATTGCTTGTAAAACCCAATTTGCTTTGGGTTTCTAAAACAAAGGGTTTTTCTTGACTTTCCACCATCCATAAATCATGATTTCTAGTGTAAAGTTAGGGTCCCCAATGTGAAGGTTTTCAAGAGAAATGAGTATTAGAAGACCAGAAATCCTCATGTGACTGGTCATGGTTTGATAGGAAATTGGTTGCAGAGGTACAATCCATTGGTGTAGACCCAATATAATGTTGGAATTGATAGTTTGAACCTATAAATAATTTCTATAGGCAGTGGATAATGGATTTTTCTCATTCAAGGGGGTTACTTTGTAAAAATGACCTAATTGAATAATTAGGCCTCAGATAACAATCATAAGTTAGTACCCACAAAGGTGCGTTCAAGATCTCATTTTGCAGTATATTACAAACTATCCAAAAGGGCGTTTGAAAGTGAAGTTTTTTTGGGTGGTCCTTCAAGAGACTTGAGAGTTTTGTGGGAAAAAATCCTTAGGTAGGGCTAGTAGGAGATTAGTCCTAGAGGAGATATCTAACCCCTAAAGTGTTAGAAAAAATGGAGTAGCATTGGAGTTTTTTTGTACTTTCCTTCTGCAATCAATACTAGTTTGCGGAAGGAATATAATCCATTTGTAAGGTGTGGAGTCTCATCATGCTTGTTAGCACTTGCAAAATTATGCTTGGTTTCATGTCTTCTTTCCATGACTCTGTAATTATCTTTTTCCCTCTGACCTAAACCCTTAAGTCTTGTTGAGTCAAATTCTTGGCTAAAACCCTAAACCCATAAGGACTTGTTCTATTTTCATGTCACTTAAAAATCTTTTAAGTCATGTGTTTTTTTTTTATCCTTGCTCTTTATCTCTTTATCTTGGAAAGAAAAGGAATATGCTCTTATGATGTGGAGATTAAGAATAGGTCATTGATATTGTTCTGATCATGTGGATGGTGCTTGATCTCGAAACAAACTCAAAGTTAAGAAATACATTTGGAGATTTAGAGATAGCTTTATCTCTGAATCTTGTAGTTTAACTCAGGTCAAGAAAGGGTTTGAAGTTTTTCCTTTTCACCGAATC
This sequence comes from Thuja plicata, assembly GCA_018584345.1. Classification (NCBI taxonomy): domain Eukaryota; kingdom Viridiplantae; phylum Streptophyta; class Pinopsida; order Cupressales; family Cupressaceae; genus Thuja; species Thuja plicata. Next base: position 1,543,056 of record MU225894.1, read on the forward strand.
TCCAGATAAAATTTAGGGTAAGTGATTTGTTTAGAGACTTGGCGATGCTCATTAATATTTTTCTAGATGAGCGCGTGTCGTATAATCTCTAGATAAAGTCCAAGTCAGCATTTTCTTTCAGTAATCTAGCGTAGGTCATTGATCAAGTTTGAGATGAGTGACTGGAACTTAATCTTATAATGTTTTGTTGATGTCATGGAAAGTCTCAAGATTTAGAATAGGCCGACGATTGAGATTTACATGTGTGTCTGGTGATTAATCTCATAATGAATTAGTCAAGTACCAATATATTTAGAGATTCAACACACATTTTTGATTGGGATCAAGATCTAGAGCTAGCACGTGATATCGTAATATAATCAGAGTTAAGGAGAGTATCTAGCAACTTGGAGATATCTTCAGTCACTAAATCTATAGATATATCCCAAGTTAAACAAAGTCAAGTAAAGTTTATAAGGAAGGATCTGAACCATTGATCGTAAAGAAAATGTGCATCTAGCACAGAATCGCTAGATAGAGTCAAAGTCAGCCAAAGTATTCAGAGATTTAGCGCTGACCATCGATTGAATTAAGATCTTGTGGCATGTGCTTAATCTTAGAATGTCACCAGAGTTAAAGGATCTGTTCAATGACTTGGAAGTAGCATTGTCATTGAATCTCCAGATATACCCTAGGTTAAGACAAGTCTTGTCAGGTTCCATTCAGTAGTTTAGAGGTAAGAAGGATTATGAATGATAAGTTAAGGTGCAGGTTAAAGACATAATTTAGATGAGAGCTTGATCAAACGGGTGGTGTAAAGGCTTAAAGGAGAGATGTGAAAGATTTAATCTTTGAGGCATTATGCCATGGTGACATGTGGCATTGATGACGTCAAGGTCCTGGGGTCGCTAAGACCATTAAAGAGACAATAGGTTTGCAAAGATCTTGTGGATGATGCTTTGCCTTAAGAATGAAATGATCAACAAATAGTGTTTAATGCATTATGCCCTTGCACCATGTGTCCCAGGGGGTCCAGATCAGCTTTGAGAGTAAAGTAAAGGGCATGCATATTGAGTTTGATCTTGTGGTTGGTGTGAAGCCTTAAAGGACATAAACTTCTTGATATATAATGATTAAGGCATTGCGGTAAGCTTCCACTTGTCCAAGGAGATCATTGGAAAGCTCAGGTAACCTAAAAGAGATCTACAACTAAGCTTAAAAGAGAGAAAAGTATTGATCTTGATCATTGCTTCTAAATCCCACACTGCCTGTGACCATTTTAACCGCTTTTCAAATATTTAAATCTTTATCTTAGGGTTTTTAAGTGGTGGATCATGTCTTATTACAGAGCATTAATTGACAAAATTTGATCTTTGTGGTTTTTCTTGTACACCTGTTGGATGCTAAGAGAATGAAAGTTGGGTGCATTTGAATGTACTTGAACAAAGAATGTTATTTTTGGGCCCTTGACAATTTATTAATCAAGTTTTATCTCTATCTCTTTTCTTCTCCATAAATAAGGTGTCTTTTCTAGAAATTGTAGAGGCTAAGATAAGATTTTATTCTTGAAAAGCTAATATTGTTGATATTTTATAGATCTGAAGAGCCAAGAGCTTACCATGGTTTTTAATGTAGACAAGACATTCCATCTATTATTCCTTTGATATGGCTATATTCTACAGTTTCCCAAGTGTATGGCGGCCAGATCATATTTTTCAATAGATTGGATCATGGGAATGTTTCAACTTATTGATCACATAAATTATTTATTATTGAAAGATATTATTTATTTCTATCAAGTATAGATTAAGTTTTATCCCTAACCCTAAATGCTCTGAGGTTTGTTGCAGTCCTTGATCTATAAAAGGACTTCTAAGACCATTTAGTAGAAGTTGGGAAAAAACTTGAGCAAGAAACATAGAGCATAGAACTGTTTACTATTTTCAAGTGAGTATAGTTGATGTATATCTAGAGAGTATTATCATAGAAGAAGAAAGTTGCAGATCTTTTTCATTTATTGAAGTGGCATGTGTTTTGAAGCATTTTTAAATTGAAACTGGATTCTTTGTACTTAATACAATATCTTTGATTTAAGTCTCTCCTTGGTGCTTACCTGTTGAGTTGTGAATCTTCCGATTCATTGCATGGAATTTATCTGTGTATATGTCATTAGTCCTTAGTTTTGATCTAGGATCAAATTAAATAATGCTTTGGATATGACATAAGCTCTTTGGGTTTTTCTATAGAAGGATCTTATAAGAAGTGTTTGGTCTCATTTATTTGTATTTATGGTTTTGAGTCCTTGACAATAGTTAGTTTCTTTATCCTGTATTTGAACTAAAAACATTGCCCAATGGATAAAGAACTGATCTATAATTAGTATCTTCTACTTTGATACATGTCTTAATAGATTTGGCTATATTCTTCCCTATCAAAAAAATCAAAACGATTTCAGTCCTTATAAGTTTTGTGGTTGTTGGTTGTGGTCTTGCATGGTAGTGAAGAGTCACTGAATGAGTGGTTATCATTTCATAATTTTTTTTTACCATTTATCTGTTGTTTAAATCCAGAGTTTGGGGAGTTGTAAAGAGTTAAATATCAATCTTGATTAGTTGCACCCACCTTGGTTTTGTAGAGCTAGAAGTGTAGAGGGTAGTATTGACCCTATAGTTGGTCCAGTTACCTTGCAAGAGCTTTCATACTTGGAGCTAACCACTCCTAACATCAGTCTCAAGGTATATTGGTATCTTTTCATATCATAATAGTTCTAAACACCAAAAAAATGACAACTCCACTGGGGATAGAGATGTAAAAGTCTTGCTAAACCTTTCAAAGAATCTCTAGTGTTCTCTATTAGAATAGTCCCAAAGGATAACTAAGAGGGGGGGGGGGGATTGAATCAGTTATCAGTTACTTAAGTCCTTTTTACTTATTTACCTTTAGTATATAACAAAGTAAATGCATAATCAGATAACACAGTACTCAACACACAATTTGATTACGGGGAAACCAAATGGTAAAATCCCTAGTGGGAATTAGCACCCACTATGAACTATACTTGTTTGTAGTAATCCCTGTTAGAAGATATTTCAACCCTATTAGGAGTTTTACAATACAATGCAATAATTATAGTGACCTGGTTAAGGGTCGGACCCTATTAGGATTCTTTTACAAATAACCCTGTTAGGGGTGGTGGACTCACTATCCAAAAGCTCACTGTTTGATGGTGAAGGCTACAACCTTCTGTATAACAGATATGCACTATATCTGATGATGAACTATAGATTAGACCTACTATCTTGATTAGTTCCAGTGTATTACAATCTTTCACTTCTTCTTCACATAGACACTTGATGAATGAACCAACTTTGATAATCTGCTCTATACATCTTTCTTCACATTTTGTATCATTCACACCTAGCGTATCATGATTGAACTACTATAAGTATCTTCTCCAAATTAGAAGGTCATGTTGGCTCTAAGAAAAACTTCATAAATATCTTAGTCAGCTTAACTAAGCACACAAACAATATTAAGTCTGTGCAAGTCAATACTGAATAGACATGACGCTTCACTGAGTCGGCCTCACCAAATTAACCATAACTTTGCAATCATCTTGAAACATGTTTAGCACCTTTGGATTTATATCCTCAACTCATAATTAATCATTCATATACACACACATATCCTGAAGATAGCCACAACTCATAAAACACATTATATACGTCGGCCCTAAACCGTTATACTTCTAGAACTATAACTGCTAATAAAAGAATTGCATAACTTTACTGAAACATCATATTTGGGTCTACGTGTATGAACATAAATTAATAAACATGTCAAAAACATGTATCTATCCATGCAATTCTTCATGTCATTATTCACATAAGTTCATACAAAATTACTATTGTGTATTATATATTGTCATCAATGACAAACAATCAACTCTCAGAATCAAATCTCCAACAATCTCCCCCTTTGACATTGATGGAAACATATGATAAAAGCATGCTCTATTCATGGTGTCCTCTTTATTTTACAATCTTCTCAATATCCTCATCAAAGATTTCTCTAAACTGCTGCAATTCCTCTATCTGTAATTTTGTTCTATGTATATACTCCCCCAGAGTATTTGCTCCCCTTTAGTACATACTTCTCCTTACTATATACTCCCCCTTTGACATCAATGGAAAAGGGCACCATAGTATTTTTAGGTATAGGTACTACTCTAGAAGTAGAGTACTCAACCATTCATCAGTCACTTAATGACTGATGTCTTTTTCTATTTCTTCTAAACAAACTTAGGAGAGGGAATTACTCCCAGCTTCTCCCTGAGATACTCAAAAGTATCCTTTGATAAGGGCTTTGTGAAAATATCTGCCAATTGTTCTTTTGTGCTCACATAGTCCAATTTCACTTCTTTTTCTGAAGGGCTTTGTGAAAATATCTGCCAACTATTCTTTTGTGCTCACATAGTCCAATTTCACTTCTTTGTCTGCAACCTTCTCTCTTAAGAAATGGTACTTGATCTCTATGTGTTTTTTCTTTGCGTGCATGACCAGGTTCTTAGACATGTTGATAGTGCTAGTATTATCACAATGAATAAAAATAGGATAATAAACTTTAATGCCAAAGTCTTTAACCATCTTCTTGATCCAAACCATAGTTGAACAATTTAGTGCTGCTGAAACATATTTAGCATCCGCTATTGATTGAGAAATATAGTTTTGATTCTTTCTTATCCAAGAGACCAACCTGTCTCCAAGGAATACTACTCCTAAAGTGCTCTTTCTATCATCAATACAACCTACCTAATTTGCATCTATATATACATGAAGCTTTACATTCTCTGATTTAGGATACCATAAGCCATAGTCTATAGTTCCTTTTAGATATCTGAATATCGTTTTGACTGCCAATAGGTGACTCTACTTGGGTTTAGCTACAAATCTTCAAACAATGACAACTACATTAGATATGTCAGGTCTAGATTGAGTTAGATAAATGAGTTTTCCAATCATAGATTTGTACAATGTCTTATCCACTGCTGTGGAGTCATCATCTTTTGAAAGGTTGCTTCCTGTTATCATGGGAGTGCATACTGGATTACAATCATCCATCTGAAAGGTCTTCAGTATTTCCTTCACATATTTAGAATGATTAATGAATATACCTTTATCTCTTTGCTTTACATTTAATCCCAAAAAGTATTTTATAGGACCAATCATACTCATTTCAAATTCATTCTACATTTCTTTTGCAAATGCTTTACTGAGCTTATCATTACCCCCAAAGATAACGTCATCAACAAATATAACAACTAACAATAATCCATCAAGTGTTTCTCTTGTGAATAGGTTATAGTCTACTGCTCCTTTCTTGAATATGATCTTGGTAAGGTAACCATCAAGTCTCTCATACCAAGCTCTTGGGGCCTGTTTAAGACCATAGAGTGCCTTCTTCAATTTGCATACCATGTCTGATTCATCCGAAAGACTAAATCCTTTAGGCTATTCAATGTAGACTTCTTCATTTAAATCACCATTCAGAAAAGATGATTTTACATCCATTTGATATACTTTAAAGTCTTTGACTATTGCATATACCAAGAACAACTTTATGGCTTCTAGTCTTCTCACAGGGGAAAATGTATCAGTGTAGTCTATTCCTTCTCTCTGCCCATATCCCTTGCATACCAATCTTGCTTTGTTTCTAACTACTGTACCATATTCATTCATCTTGTTTTTGAATACCCACTTTGTTCCAATCACATTTTTGTCACTGGGTCTGGGGACCAATTCCCATGTGTCATTTCTGATTATCTAATTTAATTCTTCTTTCATTGCATTCTTCCAATTAGAATCATTACAAGCATCCTCAACACTTAAGGGTTCAATCTGTGAAAGTAAACATACCTCTTCATCCATTGCTAGACCTTTTTCTTTAGATCTGGTCAAAACACTACTGCTCTAATCTCTAATGATGTCATCTTTAGAGTGGTATCTAGATGTGAATTTTTGAACCTTAGGTGTGTCTTCTTCTTCTATAATCTGTGATTCTTCTCTGCTTGATTTAGGGTCATTGCATGAGACATCAATGCAATCAAACATTTCTTCAATAACAGTATCTTTGCTATTAGATCTGGCTTCATCCTCAATCATAGATACATATTCATAGTATCTTTCTTGAACCATAAACTTTTCATCAATCTTAACATGCGTGCTTTCAATTATCTTCTTTAATCTCAAATTGAAACATCTATATGATTTTCTTTTAGTAGAATAACCAAGGAAAATACCTTCATCACTTGTAGCATCAAACTTACCAACACCATCATCTCTCTTGATGTAGCACTTGCTGCCAAATATTCTGAAGTATTTTACTGTAGGTACATTGCCAAACCAAAGTTCATAGGATGTCTTATCCATGCCTAGCCTCAATTGGGTTCTGTTGATAGTATATACTGCCGTGTTCACTGCATCTCTCCAATAGGTGTGCACAACTTTTCCTTCAATCATCATAGTGTGCGCTGTATCAAGTATGATCCTGTTCCTCCTTTCTACAATCCCATTCTGCTGAGGGGTTCTAGGTGCACTCAACTGTCTTTTAATACCATGATCTTAACAATAGTCATAAAACTTATCAGAGGTGAACTCTCCTCCTCTATCTGATCTCAAACATTTTAGTTTCAATCTGGATTCATTCTCAACTTTAGCTTTGAATATTTTGAACTTCTCAAAGGCTTTAGATTTCTCCTTTAAGAACGCAACCCACATCATCCTAGAAAAATCATCAACAAACAAAATGAAATACCTTTCTCCATAGTATGATCTTGTTTGAGTAGGACCACACAAATCTATATGTACTAGGTCCAATTTGTTCTTAGCTGAGTTCTGCTTGCTTCTGAAGGAACTCCTTACATGCTTTCCCATAACACAGTCCCTGCATATTGTGTCAACTAGTCTTGCAATATTTGGTAGGTCTCTAACTGCCTTAACATTGCTGATCTTTACTATATTATCAAATTTGATATGACAAAGTCTCTTGTGCCATAACCAACTGTCATCCACCTTTGCGAAAAATCAAATCACATCAAAATTAAGCTGAAAAACATTACCTTTTGTTTTGGATCCTGATGTAATCATGTCTGCATCCTTGTTGTTAATGATGCACTTGTTGTCTTTGAACTCTAAATGATAACCTTTGTCAAGTAGCTGTCCAACACTCAGCAAGTTATGATGTAATCCATCAACATATAGAACAACATCTATCTTATTCTTTCCATCCAAAGTGATAGAACCTCTACCTATGATAGGTTTAGGAGTGTTATCTCCAAATATAACCATACCACCTTTGTACTTGTCTAACTAAACAAATATATCTTTGTCACCTCTCATATGATGAGAGCATCCACTATCAATGATCCAATCAGTTCTTATGTCTGCTTTGGAAATTATGGCTAGCTCTTGTTCTTCCTTTTCATTTGCAATGTCCATTTCCTCAAGCAACCTTTCGATATCTTTAAGGGCAATGAATCCAATTTCATCTTCTCCTAAATCTTCATCAGTTACACCTTCTCCAGCATGATAACATTCCTTCTTATATTTGGGTTTGTAATCAGAGCTGAGTTTCTTGACTCTTGTGGGATATTTAGATGCAAAGTGACCTATCTTATTACATGAAAAACATTTGAATGGAAGTTGTCCTTCATATTTACCTTTTCCTTTCTTTTCTCTTCTAGAAATCATGGCTATGATTTCTTCAAGTTCTTCATCAACTTCTTCTTTCTCATTGTCACTGGAGATGTGTAAGGATTTCTTACCATGGACTATGGCTTTGAAAGTTGTTTCACTTTTAGGTTCAGTCTTCAATCTTGATATCTCAAATGCAAAGATTTTGCTGATTAGAGTCTCTCTCTTGAAGTTTTGTGAGAATTTCATAGTTTCATCTAGAATACTGATCTTGTTTTCATAGTCTGATGTCAAAGTAGTTAACAACTTATCCATTATATCTTCTTCTGATATTTCACCACCATTGTTCCTGATTCCGGATACTGCTTCATTTATCCTTTGATTGTAAGCTCTAATGTTCTCTTCAAGTAACATCTCAATACTGTTGTATTTCTTCTTCCATGTCTTCCTACGTGCATTCTTTGCTTGAACATCTCCTTCAAACATGTCTTCTAAATACTTCCATATGGTATATTCTCTATCAATCTTCTTGATTTCAGAAAATTCACTGTTAGATAAGGTGCTGATTAGGGCTTCCTTGGAAATTGCATTATGTGTAAATATGTCCTTTTGTCTGTTGGTAGCATCATCCTTTACAGGGTCTCAAAGCCAATACACTCTAGATGTGTTATCATTTTGTTTTTGCAATCCAAATAATTCTCTCCATCAAACTTAGCGCTTTCTTTTCTGAAGTAAGACATCTGATCTACCTTAATCTGTTAGGCTTCTTCTCCAAGGCACTTGGCTCTGATACCAATTGTTAGAATAGTCCTAAATGATAACTGAGGGGGGGGGGGGGGGGGGAANGGGTGAATCAATTATCAGTTACTTAAGTCCTTTTTATATCTTTACCTTTAGTATATAACAAAGTAAATGCATAATCAGATAACACAGTACTCAACACACTATTTGATTACGGGGAAACCAAATGGTTAAAACCCCAGTGGGAATTAGCACCCACAATGAACTATACTTGTTTGAAGTAATCCCTGTTAGAAGATATTTCAACCCTGTTAGGAGTTGTACAATACAATGCAATAAGTATAGTGACCTGGTTAAGGGTCAGACCTTGTTAGGAGTCTTTTACAAATAACCCTATTAGGGGTGGTGGACTCATTGTCCAAAAGCTCACTGCTTGATGGTGAAGGTTACAACCTTCTATATAACAGATATGCACTATATCTGATGATGAACTATAGAGTAGACATGCTATCTTGATTAGTTCCAGTGTATTACAATCTTTCATTTCTTCTTCACATAGACACTTGATGAATGAACTAACTCTGATAATCTGCTCTGTACATCTTTCTTCACATTTCGTATCATTCACACCTAGCATATCACAATTGAACTACTATAAGTATATTATCCAAATTAGAAGGTCATGTCAGCTCTTAGAAACACTTCATAAATATCTTAGTCAACTTAACTAAGCACGCAAACAATATTAAGTCTTCACAAGTCAATGCTGAAAAGACGTGACGCTTCACTAAGTCGAACTCACCAAATTAACCATAACTTTGCAATTGTCTTGAAACACATTTGGCACCTTTGGATTTATATCCTAAACTCATAATTAATCATGCATATACACACACATATATTGAAGATAGGCACAACAAATAAAACATGTTATATATGTCAGCCCTAAACCATTATACTTCCAGAACTATAACTGCTAATAACATAATGGCATAACTTTCCTAAAACATCATATCTGGGTCTGTGTGTATGAACATAACTTAATAAACATGTCAACATGTATCTATCCACACAAGTTTTCATGTCATCATTCACATAACTTCATATAGAATTACTACTGTGTATTATATGTTGTCATCAATGACAAACATACAAACAATAACCTCTTAGAATCAAATCTCCAACATTCTCCTATTTATATCATTTGAGCCATCCTAGTCACCAAAAAAATGGTGACTCTACTAGGGACATAGAAGCTAAAGTGATTAGTGAGTGTAAGTAAGTTATTTCCAATCCTTTCTAAGTCAATCCCAGAGTTTGGTAGAGAGTCATGATTTTCAAATTTGTATTCCTCATAATTATACGAGTGAGTCTTTTCTGCATGTCTATCATTGTATATTGTTTGAAAGTCCTAGTTCTAAATGTGATACATATAATATCTCACATGTGGAGAGTGGTGAATATGAGTTCTCTAATTTGCAGCAGCGTGCCTATTTGAAGAAAGACTACAAAGAAGAGGTGGACTTGCAGTGAAGAGGCAACATATGTTTGAACTCTTGTGACTATGAGCATAGTTAAGGAAGGAATCAATAAGAGACACTATATTAGGGGTGTGTTTTAAGTTGTTGATTTAAAGAAGGTCAAAGTTGGGAAAGAGATCTTAACTATTTATTTTTTCCTCTACAAAGATGTGGCGACTCTACCAAGTTTTTGAAGGTGATTTAATGGTGACTTCAAATCAAATAGTTTGCATTAGCTTCATCATATTCTAGGTATTTTATTTTCATTGGATAAATTATTTTGTTCCATGAGAATCAGTTATAAATTTTTTTCCCTATTAAGTGGTCATCACTAATTGAGAGGGAAGAGAGAGACAGTTTGTAATTATCCTACCTACTAAGATGTCACAACTAGATAGAGGCAGGTTGTGTGGAGCTATAAATTTCAATAATATCCCTGGGTACCCAAATATTATTCCATCAAAGGTTAGGGATTACTTTCCTAAGTTCACTGGCATGGGTGAGCAATCAACTAAGGAACATATAGAGAATTTTTCTAACATAATGGATGACCATAACATCACACATGAGGATGTACTAATGAATCTTTTTTTGATATCTCTAACTGAAGATGCTAGGGATTGGTTCAAAGGGTTACCTCATGATTCAATAGGATCTATGGATGAATTAGTGGATTATTTTAGGAGGTAGTATGGTGACATAGAGGACAATGATGATTTTGCTGCATCTAGTTCTAAAGAACTTATGTCAGATTCAAATGATGATAAGGAACTTTTTGAAAGAGATCAAGAGATGCAGGAAATAGTTACTATGTTTTTATATAGAAGAATCAAAAGAAAGGTGGGAGAATCTACACTTATATTTTACAAAAGGTTTTCTGCTAAAATTAGGGGTTTTGATATTCCTTTTATCCTTAGGAGTAATTTTGGGTTAATGTGTTTTTGGAACTCTTGTTTCCTAATTTAGTTCATTGGCCAACATCTTTAAGGGTACACTATATTGAACATACTAGGGAGTGGATAAAGGATATTGAGGATCTTGAATTTGAAGATATTACACCTGAGCTAGATCAGAGCATCCAAGAGGCAGCAATAGTATTTTTAAAGAAAGAGGTAGGAAGAAGAAAGGAGAAATCAAATCTTTTGTTTTATGAAAGATTCTCTAATTGAAGTGTCTATATATGCTGGTTTGTTTCAGGAACTTTGTTTTCATAAACAATCCATTGGTCACTTTATTCTAAGGAAAATGGTATTAAAAATACTGAGAAATGGATAAAATTGATTGAGAAATCTAAATCTAAGAATGTTTTTAATGCTAGCTATGATGTTGACAATGAAATAAATGAATATCATGATGATGAGGATGAATCTATAATTGAATATTCTTCTTTTCAAAATGAAGATTTATCTTTCTATCGACATAATTAGATAGTTCACTTGTCTCAGTCTAAGGAGGTTTTGTGCAAAGAACAAGAAGATAATGATGATGCAGATATAAGTTTTTGTGATGATTCATTTGCAATAAATGACATAAGCCATGAAGTTTCAATCCAAACTTCTAATGTTGAAAATCCTGAATCTGAGGTTGCACATGAGGTTATACCTAGTGATAATGATATTGAGAATGATGGAGAACAATATGATAGAGATGTGTTTAGTATGGATGCTATCTCTTGTGATCATGAAAATGCTACTCCTTCTTAGCATGTTGTAGAGGATGTTTGTAGTCAACAAGAGGATAATGATGTGATAAATGAAGATGCTTGTGACTACATATTAGAAGTAGATTTGAATGATGATAGTTGTTCACTTCATAGTGAACAAATTTATGAGTTTTTGTCTTATTAATATCTCAAATATTCAGGGCAGGATAGCTTTGAATCCTTGCACCTAACACACATTGATTTTGACAAAGAGAATGCATTAGATGGTCTTGATTGTGATATGTGTGTTTTTGATTCTCCTTTTACTTCTATATCATTAAGAAGCAACAAAATTAAATATGATATATTAGATGATGAAAGAATTAAAGCATTCTCATATTCAAAGGAAGAAGAGGTTCCTAACATAATGTTAAATACTACTTGGGATAATTATGTGGATTATGAGTCTTTTTCAAAGTATAAGTCATTCATTGAACCATTGCAGGATATTCCTTCAGTTTCTCCCAATATGCAATTACATTATGATTATGTTGATGTGTGCTCTCCTTCTAACAAACATGATAATGGTTTGTATAGCGTTGAAAATGAACAAGTGAGTTCTTTAGGGAACTCTAATATGGATATGAAAACTAGTGATAAGATACATGATGATAACTCTACTGAGTAGGAGAATAAGGATCATAAAATGGAGTTTTCATGTTTTGAAGTTGATAATGATGAATCCTTTTATTATCCAAGTTTTGATATGTCTCCTCTTACAAAAGGTCAAAATGATTTGCAGATGGTCCCTGATTTATATGATAATCTTGATTCTAAAGATTCCCAGAAGGTGTCTCCTATCCTATGGAGAGTGAGTTAAATCATGTGCCAACTTATGAGTTTCCTCAATTTTTGCATGAAGTTTAGTATGATAGTGTTTACTTTGATATGCAAACTATTGATGTGAATATTTTCAATAATGTTGACTCCAGCAATATGGCACAATTTGAGTGCTTTCCTTTTCAGCTAGATAGTCATTTTCCAAGATGTGGCACGAGGATTGAAGATGATAAATATTGCATTTATCTTGGTTTCTTTTTACCTAATGAATGTAACATGCATATGCCACCTAATTTACATTTTTTGCAGTCTGCTTAGTTTCCATATAAGTTCAAATGATGAATATGATGATAATTTTTTATGTAATGAGATAATACAAAATGACAGTAGGTCAAATTAGACTGATGAAAGTGGTATTGTTAGCTTGTTTCCAAAGCAAGGGGTAGATAAATTTGTTTTTGATAGAGGCAAGCTGGATCACAAATTTTGTTGATGGCTTTGGGCCATCAAGTCTGGTTTGACTCCTTCAAATCAGGAAATAAATTTGTAAAAGTGAAAATCTTTGCTGAAAGTGAGTTGATACATATTTCCTTCCATTATTTTAGTTTCTGCAGTAGGTTAGTTTATTTTCCTCTAGTTGGTCTACTCAACTTAGAATTTTGGAATATTGCCATGCCTACAAGAGACATGCATCCCCGAATGGAGCCACTGTTAGCACTTGCAATATTCTGATAGGTTTCATGTCTTCTTTCCATGACTCTGCAATTATTATTTTCCCTCTGGCCTAAAGCCTTAAGTCTTATTGAGTCAAATTATTGGCTAAAACCCTAAACCCGTCAAGACTTTTTCTATTTTCATGTTACTTTTCCAAGTCACTTAAAAAGATTTTAAGTCATGTATTTTTTTTATCCTTTCTCTTTATCTCTTAATCTCGAAAAGACAAGGAATATGCTCTTATGATCTGGATCTTGGAACAAACTCAAAGTTAAGAAATACATTTGGAGATTCATAGATAGCCTTATCTTTGAATCTCATAGTCTAACTCAGGTCAAGAAATTGTTGGATGATATTCAATTTAGATACTATTCATGCTGTTGATATTCATGTTTTGTCACTGATGTCAACATATGTTTATGTGAAGAGGACAAACTGGTTAATTGACTGACAGAAGTGTACAGACATTGTACAGATGTTTCATAATGATCGAAGAGAGGGATATGAAGACAAATGTGTGATGACCTTATTCCTAAGGTCACTTGACTTGAGCTTACATATTGATGATGTTACAGATGATTTAGTAAAGACTAGTTTCTAGACTGTGACAGTAATGCTTGACACTGCAGGTCTCTGTATTTTGTGAATATCTTACAGATAAAGACATTTAAGCACATGTAAGCTTATGGGATGACTGAGGAAACATTGAAGAATGTTCATTACTAATCGATTTTCATGAAAGTACTGGTGACTTCATATATGGCATGTATTATGGAGGAGACCTATTTTGGTGGCTGACTTCAGACATGTAGCGTGTATTATGAATTGTGAGTGTGGATTGTGTATCTTGGAGTATAACTGATGGATTGCAATTTATTTTAAGTTTTTATAGGTACCGTGTGTATCTTAGAAATGGGTTAAACAATTATTTATATATTGGGAAAGCCTAATTGACCGACCTAATTAATTATTTGTGTATTGGAAAGCTTAATTGGCCAACCAAATGAATTATTGTAAGAGGGTATATATGAGTGATCTTTTATTTTGGAAAGATGTGGAAGAGATTGAAAAGGAAGAGAAGTGTAAGCTGTGAGGCTTGTTTTGCTGCTGGATGTAGAGTCAAGTTTGTGATAAGAATACTTCATTGGAACTGACCAAGAAAAGACAATTGCTATCTGATAGTTCACTTGATTGTATATTTCATATATACACTTATTCAGATTGTGAATCCTTGAGGGTGCATTTAACCTTCTTTGGGAAGTATGCCTAGGTAGTGAGCCTACTACTTTTCTTGACTCCTAACAGGGTCTGTCTCCTAACAAGGACCATGTACTGTAATATTGTAATAAGCTCCTAATAGGGATAAATCTTTTAATAGGGATACTATACTCTCATTACATTATTTGTGGGTGCTAATTCCCACTGGGGTTTTACCTTTAACAAGGTGTCCTCAAGAATAAGTATTGCGTTATTATTTTGGCATTTACTATGCTATCATTTTCATTGCAATTTTGGTTTATAAAGTTCAAAGTTTAATATTCTATATCACAAATGACTCACCCCCCTCTCATTTTTTCTTGTGGACTGTTATTCATAACAATTGGTATAAGAGATTCTAGTCCTTAGAGAGAAAGCTTAACAACTTGAGGTGATCCTGAAGATGACTTACTAGATGAAGGATAGTCCAAAATTTGATCCTAAAAAATTTGACAGTTGAAGGAACAAGATGAGAACACATTTGCTATGTTTGGGAATTGACTACTGGATGATCAAAAAGAAGAATAAAAAGATAGCGACTAAGGATGAACTGGAGAAAGCTACTGAAGATGAAAATTAGTTATTTTCATGTAATATGGTCGCAAGGGAATCATTGATCAGGTCACTTTATGAATGTGAATTCATAGAAGTAAAAGACTTGGACTCTATACATGAGATTTGGACAAGATTGGAGGCACTATATGAAGGCGATAAGTTTACAAAATAGAAAAAGATACACAAATGGAAGAAAAAAATGAAATTAGTAAAGATGAGAGAAGATGAGAACATTAGGGCATATGGACAGAAAATTACTAAAGTGGTTACTTCCATTAGAAACTTTGGAGGTACTTAAAGTGAGGAAAAAGTGATTACAAAGATTCTCAGATCTTTGACACCTACATATAGGACTAACGTACAAGATATAGAGGAGATTATACCTTTGACACCGAAATTCACTAGAGAGATCTGTTGATTGGAAAACTAACTACTTTTGAGGCTACAAAATTGGGATATTCTTTACCTAAAGTTGAGTTAGCATTCAAGGAAATCGTGTATAGAAACAAAAAGACCTTATCTAGAATTGCAAGCACTAGAAATAGTGACCTAAAATAAGAGCTTGGAGACTATGCCGAGGAATGGGAACAAATACAAGAAGAATAAAGAAAGCTAGATGAAGTAGTAGCATTGATTGCTAGAAGAGAAAAGAGAGGTAAGGGTAAATTTGAAGGCAAACTACCTTTGGAATTTTTTTCATGTAACAAGATTGGTTATTTTGCATCTCGATGTCGTACAAGGGTTCCTAAGCATTAAAAATCAAAGTATCATAAAGAAAAGGAATTTGATTATGCTAGTGAGGGTGTTTTTGATGATGATGGTGACTATGATGAAATTGTATTTATTGCTATAAAGGATGATGAACCTATACATGAAGAAAAATATTTAGTATCTCATGTTGAAAATAAATCTAAATGGGTTATAGACAGTGGTTGTTCACATCATATGAATGGAGATAAAAATAAACTTGTGAGTTTTAAAAGATATGATGGTGGTGTTGTTAGATTTGTTGATAATACTCCTAAAATTATCATTGGCGTTGGATCTATTTCTCTAAATTGAAAGACTAATACTGATAATGTACTACTTGTTGATGGACTTAAGCATAATATGTTGAGAATTGGGCACTTAGTGGATAGAGGTTATCAATTGAAATTCATTGATGAGAAATGCCCTATCAGAAGTAAATCAAGATATTTGATCACATCTGGTACTAAATCTAGAGGTAATGTATCTGAATTGAATACATCTGAAGCTTCTTGTTTTATTGCAAAGGTTGATGAAAGTTGGTTGTGGCATAGAATATTTTGTCATGTTAACTTTGATAACATTGTGAAGGAATGTATGAATAATGTTGTAAGAGATCTACCTAATATTGTAAAGCCATCTAACACTATGTGTAGAGAGTGTGTTATGGGGAAGCAGACCATAAGTGGTTTTAGAAGCAAATCTTATTTAGAAAAAGGGAAGTTGGATCTGGTGCATACAGATCTATGTGGTCCTACAAGAACAAGATCTTATTGTGGTGAAAGGTACTTTATAATTTTTGTTGATGAATTTTCTAGAATAATGTGGGTTATATATTTGAGAGAGAAATCTGAAGCATTTGATAAATTCAAGTTATTTAAAGAAAACATGGTTTGAAGAAATTTTTTTTGAGATCAGACAGAGGTGGAGAGTTTAAATCAGATTTATTTAATACCTACTATGAATAACATGGAATATACAGAAAGACATCAACTCCTAGAACTCCACAACAGAATGGGATAACAAAGCAAAGAAACAAAACTATATTAGATGTTGCAAGGACTATGTTAATAGAAGGAAATGTGTCACATGTTCATTGGAGAGAATCAGTTGGCACTGCTATGTACACCTTAAACAAAATTTAGATCAGAGAAGGCACAAGTAAGACTTCTTATGAATTATGGTTTGATCATACACGTAGTGTAAAATATTTGTGAACATTTGGAAGTAAATTTTATATCAAAAGAGATGATGAGATAGGGAAGTTTGATGCTAGAAGTGATGAAGGAATTTTTGTTGGCTATTCTCCTAAGAGAAAAACATATAAATGTTTTAATTTGAGGTTGAGGAAGTTGATTGAAAGTGCTATTGTGAGGATAGATGAAAAGTTTCAAGTTCAGGAAAGAATATATGACTATTTTCAGATTACAAAGATGATAGAGGTCACTGCTAAACCTAAAGAACCTTTGATGATTGAAAATGAAATTGAAGATGAATTGATTGAGGTTACTAAGACTCCAAAGACTCTGAGGTATGTCAAGAAGAAACATCTTGAAGATCAAATTATTGGTGATGCAAGTAAAGGTATGATGACTAGATCGAGAGTTAGAGATGAAATTTGTTTGATTTCTCAAGTTGAACCGAAAACTACTGATGAAGCATGTAGAGATGAATCATGGACTAAAGCTATGGAAGAAGAACTTGAAAAGATAAAGAAAAATAATACTTGGGAATTGGTTCCAAGACCTAAGAACAAAAATGTGATAGGAACTAAATGGGTTTTCAGAAATAAGATGGACGAGGAAGGAATA
The DNA here is from genome assembly GCA_018584345.1 of Thuja plicata. Lineage (NCBI taxonomy): Eukaryota > Viridiplantae > Streptophyta > Pinopsida > Cupressales > Cupressaceae > Thuja > Thuja plicata. Next base: position 1,560,553 of record MU225894.1, read on the forward strand.
GAGGTAAGAAACAAGGCTAGATTGGTGTGTAAAAGCTACTCGCAACAAGAAGGAATAGACTATGAAGAAATATTTTCTCTTGTTGCTAGGTTGGAAGTTGTGAGATTATTTCTTTCTTATGCTGCACATAAAGACTTTAAAGTATATCAGATGGATGTGAAATCAACATTCTTGAATGGTGATTTAGAAGAAGAAGTATACATCGAGCAACCTGATGGATTTCCTTTGACTGAAGATGGATAAATGGTTTGTAAGTTGAAGAAAGTACTGCATGGACTAAAACAAGCACCGAGAGCATGGTATGCAAGACTGGACAAGTATCTACTTTGTCTTGGTTTTAGAAAAGGTAATGCAAACAATAATTTATATTTAAGAATTGATGAAGATGGAATCTTAATCATAAAAGTTTTTGTTGATGATCTCATTTTTGGAGGCAATGATAAGATGAGTAAGAAGTTCTCTAAAGAAATGGAAAATGAATTTGACATGTCAATGTTTGGTGAAATGAAAATTCTTCTTGGTTTTAAAATCAATCAAAGTAAAAATGAAATTTTTATATCTTAGACCAAGTGTCTTAAGGAAATGTAGAAGAAGTTTGGAATGGAAGATTGTAAACCTGTTGGAACACCTATGGTTACTAGATACAAACTGACTAGTAATGATGAGACTCAAAGTGTTTTTCAGATAAAATACAGATCTATGATTGGTGGTATAGAATATCTAACTCACACTAGACTAGATATTACCAATAGACTTGGAATTTTGGCAAGATATCAGGAAGATCCTAAAGAGACACACCTTGCTGCTATGAAAAGAATTTTTAAATACTTGAAAGGAACAACAAAATATGGATTATGGTATGAAAAATTAGATGACTTTATTTTGCAGGCTTATACTGATGCTGATTGGGTAGGTAATGTGGATGTTAGAAAGAGTACAAGTGGTGGTGCATTTTTCCTTGGGAAAAGGCTGGTTTCTTCGTTAAGCAAGAAGCAAAATTGTATTTCTCAATCTACTGCTTCAGACTATGTTGCTGCTGCAATAAATTGCACACAAGTTGCCTTGATGAAACAAATGCTGAAGGACATTGGAATAATTTTTGAAGAACCAATGGTTATCCATTATGATAACAATAGCATAGTGAATATGTTGAAGAATCTTTTAATGCATTCAAAGACTAAACATAATTCTATTAAATATCATTTCTTGAGGGAGAAGGTAACAGAGAAAGAGATTAACCTAAAGTATATTAGCACAAAGGAGCTAATAGCAGATATATTTACAAAAACTTTGCCAAAAGATGCTTTTGAGTATCTCATAAGCATGCTTGGGGTCATATCCCATCCTTGTGATAATTAATTGATGCAGATATGCATCAGTCTAGTGGATTTTAGAGCTATATCATTTTCTGGACTTGATGTATGGATCTACTCCTTAGGGGGAGTGATCGCATGAACACTAGATAAACTTTGGGTGATCTTGCACCTAACTATTGGACATGAATATTTGAAAAGAAACACCTTACAGAAGATTAAAGTTGAGTTATGGCACCCTTTTCCATTACTGCCAAAGGGGGAAGGATTCTATGTAAAAATCCCTACTTTTTTGGGGATATTGAGAAGATTGTATTGAGAGAGAGTACTTTTGGGTTGTTGGATTTTACCATATGTTTCCATCATTGCCAAAGGGGGAGATTGTTTTATGATATCATATTTGGATACTATTTATGCTGCTGATATTCATGTTTTTCCACTGATGTCAACATATCTTTCTGTGAAGAGGACAGACTGGTTAATTGACTGACAAAAGTGTATGCACACTGTACAAATGTTTCAAAATGATTGAAGAAAGGGATATAATGACAAATGTGTGATGAAATTATTCCTAAGGTCGCTTGACTTTAGGTTACATATTGATTATGTTACAGATGATTTAGTAAAGACTAGTTTCTAGACTATGACAGTAATGCTTGATAGAGAAGGTCTCTGTATTTTGTGTATATATTATAGATAATGATGTTTTAGAGAATGTGAGTTTATGAGATGGATAAGGACACATTGAAGAGTTTTTTTACTGATCAAATGTTGTGAAAGTACTAGCGACATCATCTGTGGTGTGTATTATGGAGGAGACCTATTTTGGTGGTCGACTTCAGACATGTAGCGTGTATCATGAATTGTGAGTGTGGTTTGTGGACATTGGAGTATAAATGATTGATTTTAATTGATGTTTACTTGTTATAGGTACCGTGTGTACCTTAGAAAGGGTTAAACAATTATTTGTATACTGGGAAAGCCTAATTAGCTGAACTAATTAATTATTTGTGTATTTGGAAAGCTTAATTGGCCAACCTAATGAATTAGTGTAATAGGGTATATATGAGTGATCTTTTCTTTTGGAAAGATGTGGAAGAGATTGAAAAGGAAGAGAAGTGTAAGATGCAAGGCTTGTTTTGCTGATAGATGTAGAGAAGAGTTTGTGATAAGAATACTTCATTGGATTTGACCAAGAAAAGATAGTTTCTATCTGACAGTTCACTGGATTGTATATTTCCTATATACACTTGTTGGGGTTGTGAACCCTTGAGGGTGGCTTTAACCTTCTTTAGGTATTATGCCTAGGTAGTGAGCCTACTACTTTTCTTGACTCCTAACAAGGTCTGTCTCCTAACAGGGACTATGTACTATAATGTTGTAATAAGCTCCTAACATGGCTCAATTTTCTAACAGGGATACTATAGTCCCAGTACATTATTTGTGGGTGCTAATTCCCACCAGGATTTTACCTTTAACATGGTTTCCTTGATAACAAGTATTGTGTTATTGTGTTGGCATTTAGTGTGTTATCATTTGCATTGCAATTTTGGTTTATAAAGTTTAAATTTTAATATTCTATATCACAACTGATTCATCCCCCTCTCAGTTGTGCTTGTGGACTATTATTCCTAATAGAAAGGGTTTGAAATTTTTCCTTATCCCTGAATCTCCAGATAAACTTTAGGCTAAGTGATTTGTTCAGAGACTTAGTGAGACTCATTGATCTTGTTCTAGATGTGCGGTTGTTGTGTAATCTCCAGATAAAGTCTAGGTCAATTTTTTCTTTCAGCGATCTAGTACAGGTTGTTGATCAAGTTTGAGATGAGTGGTTGGCACTTAATCTCATAATGTTTTGTTGATGTCATGGAAAGTCTCAATATTTAGCGCAGGCTATCGATTAATATTTAGACACTAATACATTTGGGCATCTTTTTTGGCCATCATTTTTGACCAAAGGCCATTTTGGTTTGTGATGTTCACTTTTTTTTTGTTTATGTCTCGATTTTGTCAAAATTTTGACTTTAGTTAAATTTATTGTCGAAATTTTGATGAAATCAGGATATAAACAAAAAAAAGTGAATGAACTCACTTAATTTTGTTTTAGGCGGATCGTAGGTGGGAAGAAGGGTTTCAACAAGCAAATTCACATCATTTTGCAGGTTGGAAAAACATTTATCTTTTTTTTGTTGATTTGTTCTTTGTGTGATGGTAACCTATGATGTATTTAATTCATGCACAACTAGAACATGACTTGTGGGTGTATTCTCATTTTTCCCATTTCCACTTGGCAGGCTCTTTGTTTTCTCTCTAAATACAAATATAATTCTCTGGCTTTTTGATATTAATTTTTTTTACAACTTTATGGATAGCTCAAAATTCAAATGATTTTCAATTGATTCATTTTAACTACACATCATAGTGTTAGTGAAATAGTTATTCTCATTGTTGAATTGAAATAGTTATTCTCATAGTTGATGTGCAATATTTAGTCTCATACTTGTCATATTAACCTACCTATAGACAATGAAAAATCCCCCCAATTGATAGATCCCATGGAGTTTTAGTTGTGATCCCTGATAAAGCCAGGTAGATTCATACAACAAGATCACCACAGTTTCTAGGCCTGAAACGTACTACAGGATTGTGGCTTGAATTAGACTATGGGTCTGATTTGGTGGTGGGTGTTCTGGACGCTAGAATATGGCCCAAAAGGAAGAGTTGCAGTGATCACGGACTTGGGCCTATTCCTAAACATTGGAAAGGTGCATGTGAAGAGGCTGTAGGGTTTTCTAAGTCACCGTGTAATAGTAAATTGGTCTGTGCTAAGTTTTTCCCCAAGGGATATGAAGAAATGGGTGGAGGAATGAACACTTCTATCTAATTTAGGTCTCCTATGGATTCAGATGGCCATGGTACTCATACAACATCTACCGCCACTGAAAGGTATGTTTATAAAGCCAACATGATTGGTTATGCCAATGGGATTGCAAAAGGGACGATGCCCAAAACCTGGCTAGCAATTTATAAGGTATGCTAGTTGTCTGGTTGTTATGATTTTGACATACTTTTTATATTTGATACTATTGTTGAAGATGGTGTGGATGTGATTTCGCTATTTGTGGGTGGTGAGGTCATGCGATATTATCTTGATAGTATTGCAATGGGTGCCTTTGGAGATATCTTGATAATATTTACATTTCTTTAAGCTTCCCTTGATAGAATTCATTTGCAAGTTGTTTATTTATCTTGGAATTAGAATTTTTATATTATTTCATTCCCTAGATTATCCTATTAGAGTTTTTTTTTTAATGTTGATTTCTCTTGGATTAAGAATTTAGATATTCCCTTTTAGAGTAGATTTTTCATGAGATAGTATATGCTCAATTCTCTCACAATCATCAATCTATTTGAAACATGATCTACAATAATTCCTTATTGTTTATATGGTCAATGATATTCTTACTTTATATATTTATGTCTCTTACTATTGATGATGGTGTAGTCCTTGAACTACTTGTATTTTTATTTTGTGGATGTATTTTTTAAGATTTTTTTTTCTCTACTTATCACCCACTCATGCCTTTCCTTTTCATTAGGTTTTGTCTCCTATTAAGGAAGAGACTAGGTGTCCAAGTGTGGGGTAGTTCTAGTGTTAAATGTTGGTTCATGAGTGAATCTTTTCTCTTATATTTAATCTCTCTATTATTACAAGAGATGTTGGTACCTTCCTACTATTTGTCTGATCTCTTGGCTTATTTAGTACAAAGGGTTTTTTTTGAAGATATTTTTGGGTTTCTTCCTAAGCCCCTTTTCTTGGATTAGGTGATCTTTTGGGTTGAGACCCTTGTTCTTCTTTGTTAGCTAATTTGGTCAAATGCCTCTCTAATAATATTGGTTTCCCTTTTTTGTCTTGGTGATCTTGAAAGGTGTATCATCTTAAAATGGAAGCACTTCCATGTTAAGAATGTTTAGCCCTCCTTAGGGGATGTTTTTTAACTCCATCATATCATCCTCCAATTTTTGCATCATCCTCTTCTTCTGTGCCTGTTTAGGACCCTGATTGGGCCTCTCCGGGCACCTTCTACCCCACCTGACATATTTTCCAGGGGTTCTGGCCTCCTAGGTCAGGGTTGACCTTGACCTTGACCTAGGTAAGGTTCAACCTTGACCTTGACCTAGGTTAGGGTCAACCTCAACCCTGACCAGGGTCCCCCTTTCAAATCTGGAAGCCTATTGGCTGTCGGGGGTCATCCAAAATTCAATTTTCCCTCTTTCGGGTCGACTATTTTAGGTTCTGAAGAGTTGATTCCTAAATTATATTTAATATAGGTCCTCTCCTAGGGGTAAAATCTTTAATGGGAATTTAATTATCCTATGTCAGCCTCCTTAGAAGATTGTGCCCTAGTTTCATATAAAAGGAAGCCTTCTCCTCTCATTTTCTCTAAGTCTTCCAAGTGCAAAAAAGATCTAATCAAGATTTTGTCAAGAAGAAAAAAGATCAAGCATCCATTTGTTATACATGTTTACAAGCTTTCAAGGTGTTCAATTCTTCCTCTCAAGCATTCAATCTCTCCATTGAAGATCATGGATTCAATCTTTCAAGCCTTTGAAGGGATTTGGTTCAAGCATTCAAGATTCATCACTCAAACCCTAGATCTAGCGATCATGATGGTGTGATCTTCCTTCAAGATCCTTTGTGCATCCTCAAGAATCTTTCATAATCTCTTCAAGGTGGATTCCAAGCATAAAATCATGGAGGTTTATGGTTTCTAAATTCCATGCTTTCATATTTACATACTTGTCTATATTTGAATTACATTGGCATATCTATTCAATATCATAGCTTCATTGTTAGATTCAATTCTACTACTTGCTAGCATTCTATACTTTATTGATTTCAAGGTTAATTCCTAAATAGGGGTTTGAATAAGGAAAACCCCTCCCCCACAACAAAAAATCCTCTTTTCTCTCAAGTACAGGTTCGGGACTACAGATTTGGACACAGATCTGGATACCCTTTTCAACTTTCTTTCAGACGGTGCAAACAGATTCTCTGTCGGACCTGTGTAGGTCAGGGTCAACATTATTGGGTTAGGGTTGAAATTATTGGGTCAAGGTTGACCTTTTTCATAAGATGACATCGAATCGGGAAAATATTTTTGGGTTTTGTTCGTCTCTGCATTCCGGTTCGGGATCATATGTCAGCTTTTCCATAAACAGTCTACAGACCTCAGAAAATAGCATTATTTGATCTGGAATTTTGTAAGGTTAGCTCTTATTCCTATCCTTTTCAACTAGTATAATTAAACATATTCATTTAATCAATTAACAAAATTTAAGATCCCCTTCTTTGTTCTCTTTCCGAATAGTTGATTCATTTGTGCATTAACCCTTCTTTTGGGTTGATCAACTTGGATCTTCCATTTGTACATTTAAGGATAGAAAAGGAGCATCTTATTTTCTCCCTAATCACAATTGCAATACACAATCAATACATTTCAATTAAGTGTAATGTAGGGTTAAGGAAATCAACAAAAATAACAATTAATAAATCAACCCCCTTACCTTATTACCTTATATTATCCTTTACCCCTTTTTTCAATCTTTACATTTTGGTGAACCCGCGATAGACAAATCCTCTTTGGTGTTAGATTTACATCTTATACTGCAATTTTCATTTATAAATACAAAAACACTTCTTGCATTTTCATTATGAAATTCTTTTGGTGTATGGCTATTTTTCTCATTATGCTTCTTTTAGCATCTCTTTATAGTACCTATGATGTCTATGAGAGT
>MU225894.1:1568271-1582787 GCA_018584345.1 Thuja plicata
TCAAGATGTGGCTAAAAAGGTGTATGTCCAGTTAATGAATTCCAAGAAAGAAATCTTCAAACCCATTCCAAGAAATGCTCTCTCTAAATATAAATTTCCTTTTCATTATAGTAATAAACATTTACTTGCTGAATGCATGCATTTCAAGCTATATGTTAGAGAAAGAGCTGCTTTGGGAATTATATCTCATTTCCGTGCAGTATTACAATTTCTTCATAATTTTGATATAGGGAATTCCCCTCATTCCTCTACAAGTTAGATTGCATTTCTCCTCTTGTTTATTCACTAGGGGGAAAGAGGTATCTTTTTCTAGTCTTTTAGGATCCATTTTACTCTCAGCATATCTTTTTGTGTTCAGTTTAATTGGTTATTATTTCTATATTCTATCCCTATAAATCATTCATGATATATTTTCTAAAAAATTTGTTTGTAAGGATATCTCTTTGCTATGAAATCTCTTGATATAAATTGATATATCCCTTTCCTACACTCCTGGGGGGAAATTTATGTCCTTTCTTCCTCTATCTAAGGAGCTACTTTCCTTAGCTTAGTGGCGTGTGTTTATCTTACAACATTATTTATTCATAAAGATTGGTGTTTTTACTATTGATACCCTCTTGTATGAGAGGTGATTGTCCTAGGTCATCACCTCTTCTTTATTTTGTAAACTATGTTTCTGATAAACTCTTGCTCTTGCTTTGGGTTAGAGTTTGATTCCTGCATCTGAGGATTCCTCTTCCTCTTGATTATAGGGGGCTTGTTGGTTGAATCTTTGTTCCCTCTTTTCTTTAGAAGATGACATTTTATCCTAAGCACTCCTCTATGGTAGGGCTCTTGTTGATGATATCTCTTCCCTCTTGAGGATCCTTTTTCCATAAGTGACATATTCATTTCATTATTATCTATGTTCTTGGATGTAAGGGTCAAGGCTCTTCACTAAGAATATGGTATACATTGTTGTTTAGCTGGATATCTCCTTACCTTGTGAAATAGGTATTCTCATTTCTCTTCCTTATCCTGCTTAGTAGGTAGCCATGATAAGGAGGGGGGAATATATAGGGTCTCCCTTGTACTATAGTTTACATTTATTTAGATTTTTCAACATGCTAAATCCTTGGAAGGTAACACACACAAGTTGCTAAATTCTGAAAAGACAAACATTTTTACTTTTTACTTTTGCTAAATCCTTGGAAGGTAACGCACATAAGTTGCTAAATACTGAAAAGATACACACCCTTTTTATTATTTTATGATATGATAAATCCTTGAAAGGTAACACACATAAGTTTCTAAATCTTGAATGGACACGCGTTTTATATTCCATGGTGATACAAGAATGTGGATCTATGAATATTTTCAAAAAGTCATTAGAATATGCATTTACAATTACAAGCACAGTTTTTGGGTGAACCTATTGGGCTCTCCCTCCTTGGTGATTCATAGTAAGGTGGGAATCTTACTAGGTGATGTAATCACTTTCTCTTTTCTCTCTTTCACTTTCATGCTAGTAGGACTAGATCATGAAGCTATGTTATCTATGGTGTTGTTCTTGTCTTACTCATGTAGTCATATATGTTTTCTATGTCTGACTGTTCTTTACTTTCATATATTTATGTATGTATGTTGAGTTAGAATCCTTGGTTTGGGGGCTCATTTCCTTGACTTAGTGATATTCTACCTCATTGCAATCCATCGGGATCTTTTTTCTCTAACTTTACCATGAGCACGTTCAATTTTTGTACTCTCGCTAAAGTGGGGGCTTAACGTATCATCTTAAAATGGAAGCACTTCCATGTTAAGAATGTTTAGCCCTCCTTAGGGGATTTTTTTTACCTCCATCATATCATTCTCCCATTTCTACATCATCCTCTATTTCTGTGCCTATTTAGGACCCTGATTGGGCCTCTTCGGGCACCTTCTACCCCATCTAGCATATTTTCCAGGGGTTCTGGCCCCTGGGTCAATGTTGACCTCAACCTTGACTTAGGTTAGGGTTGACCTCAACCATAACCTAGGTCAGGGTTGACATCGATCCTGACCAAGGTCTGCCTTTCAAATCTAGAAGCCTGTCGGCTGTCGGGGGTCATCTAAAATTCAATTTTCCTGCTTCTGGGTCGACTGTTTTGGGTTTTGAAGCGTTGATTCCTAAATTATATTTAATATATGTCCTCTCCTAAGGGTAAAAAATTTAATGGGAATTTAATTATCCTATGTCAGCCTCCTTAGAAGATTGTGCCCTAGTTTCATATAAAAGGAAGCCTTCTCCTCTCATTTTCTCTAAGTCTTCCAAGTGCAAAAAAGCTCTAATCAAGATTTTGTCAAGAAGCAAAAAGATCAAGCATCCATTTTTTCTACATATTTACAAGATTTAAAGGTGTTCAATTCTTCCTCTCAAGCATTCAATCTCTCCATTGAAGATCAAGGATTCAAGCTTTCAAGCCTTTGAAGGGATTTGGTTCAAGCATTCAAGATAATTCACTCAAATCCTAGATCTAACCATCATGATGGTGTGATCTATAACCACCTGAATTTGGTCTGTTCCAACTATGGACCCTATTTTCCCTAAGTGTGATCATAGCCTTGATTATGTCCAAACAACCCTATTACTGCTCGACATAATTCTTCAAATCTATTTAATGTCCTAGGTGATTTTTATCACTGAATTATATTAACTATTATAGCCATATGATTTAAATCAATTCAAACCAAATCAAACATGGCTATAGTATTTAGTTATAAAGGAATTAAATAAATCCCTAAATCAATTACTGACTTGCAAAATAACCCATTCCCCTAGCCTATTTGATTTAATTAAAATGGCTATAGTCCCCTAATTATTAAAAAGCAATTAAATTGTTTAAGTAATTAATTCCTATATTTTTAAATAAATTAAATAAGTTTAATTCATTTAATTAATATTCTCCTAAACCCCAACCTAACCTATCTCAACCACTTCTACCCTGGGTTCTAACCTTTCTTAGCCCATTCACCATTGCTAATCTAATCCCAATCCTAATTCTACCCTAACCCACCTCCTAATGTTGTCACATTCCATTAAGGAAAGATTAACAATTCCACCCACTTGAGAAAGTCATGGAATCTCAAGATTCCTTTCTCAAGTCCACCTTCTCAAGCCATTCTCTTACACTCTCCCCATGCTTCTTTAAGGCTTTTATTAATGCCTAATTAATGAAAATGCCTTAAGCCCATGTCTCCTCCATGCCTTATTAATGCCCAAGGCATTAATGGTTCTTACACCACCATTAATGAGTCCCTCAACTCATTAATCCACCTTCTCTCTCTCTCTCTCTCTCTCTCTCTCTCTCTCTCTCTCTCCTATAAATAGAAGCCATTTTTGAGAGAAAATAAGCCTTCATCCAATATTGTAAATGCATTGTTTTGCTGTTAGATTAATCTTAGACTCATATTTCACTTCATAATTCATGCTTTTACATTGTTCTTATTTCCATTCTTAGAGCTAGAATGCATGTTTTCTCATCATTTAGCTTGTTTTAAACTAAAATAATTCATGCTAGGTCATATATGTCATTGATGGTAGCATAATCTAAGGGCTATTATGTTACTAATCACACTCTTCTTAGTTAGAAGGCAATAGGTCGATATTAGTTAGTTTTACATGATTATCTAACCTCTTTGAGCTAATGCAATGACTTATTGATGTGTTGTGTCTCTCTTATTAGGTACAAAATATACACACACATTTCTGGTGCCCACCATGGGGCAATATTTTTAACTTGGCCTCATTTTCTAACACTTTTTTGCTAATTTTCATGCTCAGAATTCTATCATAGGATCATTTTTAACCTTTCAGAATCGCATCCGAGATACGCCCTCACACTACAAAAAATGAGGCTCGCATCTGGGATTTCCTAGGTTGTTTTTAGTTTTGGCTCACATCTGGTAAACATGGGATCACATCTGGTAAGGAATCTCACATACAACATGCTACATCACATTCAGTAAAATTTTAGGCTCGCATCTGGTTAGAAAGTTTGTGCATTTCGTTTGCCTAACTCTAACATTTTAACAAGTTGTGTTTTTTTGGTGTATTGCAGCCTAACAAGTGATTGCAGGTTCTATTCAGGAGTTGGAAGACATTTCTAACGTGTGTGGTTGTAGGATTTTTCAATTTCTTTCAAATACTAACCCCTTTCAAAGATTTCCAAACTTAAGACCATTTCACCACACTTGCTAAAACAACCAGATAATATGCTCTTTTCCTCTTGAGGAAAATCAGAAAGTCAGACATTGTCTTATCATTTGTGATAAAAATTGGGGGTAAATGAACAAGCAATCACATTGTTTAATTCAATTTGAACCAGTAAATGAACACAAATCACTAAATATGTGGGATCAAAGAACAAGTTCAATCATATAATTTCTTTTGGAATCAAAAATTGAACAAGCAACTCACTAAATTTTGTGGTTAATTGAACGAGACAAACTTTCCTTTTCAAAGCATCATATTTTCTTTAAAATAGGAAAAAATAAATCAAGCTCAACATAGCTTGAAGGAATGAACTTTATTTTACATGTTTTGGGAGAAAATGGTTTAGATTAGGACAGTATGCTCTTCTTCTTTGGAAGAATCAGAAATCTAGACATCCAAAGCTCACCAATCTTGGTTACATACATTTAAATTGTAGAGGGCCTACCGGTTGAGGAAAAAATCTCTTGGAAATGACCCAAGTGAGGATAGGTTTTACACTGACCCTTCCAACTCACTATAAATAGTTGCTTCCTCGTAGGCTAAAGCCTCGGAAGATGAAACTGGTTCTGTTCTTGGAATTTTGACATCATTCCTTGAAAATATCTGGGTATATGTAGAGCGGAGCTGCTTGAATATTGCTTTTGAGACTACATATACTTGGGTACTCATAGGGCTCTATGCATAAATTTTTCTTTGTGCAATTCTATGGGGGACAGTTTCAAACAGATTGCCCAATAATCTACAACAACTTCAACTGAAAGAACTCCCAATTCATCCCTGAAAGGGTGATAATCTTTGTGCAAGGCAAAAAGTAATTTCCCCAAGACACTCATCATATTGTGCCCTCACTTGCATTTGGAGTTGGCTAATATAGCATCATGACTAGAGCCATTGCGTTCTTGGTGATGGTTGTATTCTGATTAGCATTTGAGTGTGTACCTGAGTCAACAAGCAAAGATTTTCATCCTCCACCTAGAGAATAGGAAAAGATGAGTGTTTGTTTCACCCTCCTAACAATGCAACTTTGTTTGACGTGTCCAAAAGACCATTAAAAAGATAAGCTCCTCAAAAAAATCAACAAATTTCAAACCCCGGAGTTCAAGTTCTTTTCACACCTTACGACACCTCTTAATGCAATCTGGAAACAAGCATCTTCACGCACTTCAAAAATGAACTTTTCAAAAATGACCAAAAATGACAAAGACATCATAAGATTGCATCCTGTATTTCCTAAGTCGCATGTAGTGTTTATGATCACATTTGGTATTCTGGATCATATTTAGTAAGCACACAGTCGCATCCAGATTCTAGGATCGCATTTGGTACCATCAGAGGCTCGCATTTGGGAGCTCACATTCATGGAAGTGGGTACTTGTAGAATTTTTTCTTAGAAAGGCTCAGTTGATTAGGATATCCTTTTTTCTCTTTATCTGGTTCCTGTTGTCTCTTCTGGTCTCCGTGTTGTATTTTCAAAACACTTTCAAAATGTCCACCTTGCATGCTTAGTCAGTCTTTCATGATCAGTTCAATACGTGTGGTCTACCCACTTTCTACCAACAACTTGGTTCCTAGCTCACTATCAGGGCATTCTAACCCTCTGATGCTGGAATCATTTACATCCACCAACAAAAAATAGTTACTGTTACCTAGACACACCTACTTGAACGATCTGAAATCCTTACTTGCACTATTGGGAAATGTTAACAAAGTTGAGAAACAATTTTATGGTTAACACAAGACGCAACAAGTATGCTTCTAAAGGATCAAAAGTGCCTCCTAAAACACCACACTTTCAAGGAGAAACTTCTCGTAGTTCCCTTCTTGACCTAGATTCCCCTCAAATGGATAAAGATACTCGCAGATGGAGTGAGGCTTTTGAGGATTATAATGATAAAAAACATGAAAAATTTGAAGGCATAGAAGAGGAAGAAAGACCCAAGTTTGAACATGATCTGTTCTGATCAGACAGTGAAGAGGAGATTCTCGAAGATGAATACAAAAAACTCAAACAAAGTAAATGGTTCCACAAGATAATGGAACGGATAATTGATGATGATAAAGAAAAATACTTCCTCCATCTAGCATCCATAGGTGTCAAATTACCCAAAGATTATGATGTGGAAAAACTCAAGGAAAAGGAGGTACCAAACCCAATATCTATTCTCACCAAACAGCTCAATCTGATGCAAACGGAGCTCACAAACCTCAAACAAGAGAAGGAGAAACCTAAAACAGAATACTCTTTGGACACCATTTGTCCATTTCCTTTTGACAAGAGTATCACTATGGTCCCGTTTCCTCCCAACGTGGCAAGACCAAAGTATGACAGGTACAAGGGAGAAACTGACCCACATGATCATGTTAGGGAATTCTGTGCTCTAAGCATTGAATATATGCACAAACCTACATACCTCATGCGACTTTTTTCAGGAAGTCTAGGAGGTAATGCCATGGAGTGGTTCTCAAAACTAAGCCCTAAGGTCAAGACATTTGAGGAGTTGATCCAACGGTTCATTCAACATTACTCCTACAACATCCAACATGATGTAACTATGATGGACCTATGTAACACCATACAATGAACTAGAGAATCATTCACACACTTCCTACAAAGATGGAGGAAGATTTTTGCATGATATTCAAGGGTCATTCCCGAAATGGAGAAGATGAAAATATTCATTAATAATCTGGTGCTTGAATTGAACTACGCTCTACAAATGCAAGACTCTCCTAGCTTCGAAAGAATGATTAAAAATGCTCTCCGTATTGAAGAAGTCATGGTCAAAAGAGGGGAGATCACTCTTAAAAATAAAAATAAAACCAACAACTCCTACTCCAAGCCTAAATGGTGGAAACAAAACAAGAATTTTGTTAATGATGGAGTAGTTGACGCCTCTAGCATTAATCCTAAACCTAAGGTATTTAATCTAACCAATGGCATGCAAAAAAGCAAGGATGCTAAGGTACCACTTCCCATTCCCAAAGCGAACAATGATAACAACAAGGAATGAACATGGACTTCGAAACCCTAAAGAACATTCACTCCTTTGGGAGAGCCTCTTGAGACTGTTCTAAAAACACTATTGGATAAAAAGGTTCTTGCAATTCTCGATTCTAAACCATGGGAACCAATGGTCAAACCTAGGTGGTGGGATGATAATTCCAATTGTGTCTTCCACAAAAACAAAGGACACAAGACTAATAATTGTCTCAAACTTAAGCATGTCATCCAAGACCTCATCGAAAGAGGTAAGATCAAAGTAGACGGACATACAACCAATGAGGACCATACAACATTCAGCAAACCCTTTCCTAATTATAATCAAGGAGAAACATCTAAAGGGAAGGGTCATGAGGTCAACTACACCTATTCCAAAAATGACAATGTGATTAATATGCTTGACATTAAAACTAAATCCATCAATGTGATCACAATTAAAGGTGTCTCATCTCACTCAAATGCTATAACACAGAGCCAAGCATAGGTTATAATCAAAGGACCTCCAAAACTGACATCAACATCAACATCCAAGGTTCCTATTGTAACTATTCCTAAACCAGCAACAAGACACATGGTCACTATCCCCGGAGAAAAATATGACTTGATAGACCAATTGCAACGAACCTCTACCAAAATTTCTATTTTTGAATTGCTCAAGATATCCATGGTACATAGGGAAATCCTAGAACAAGCCCTACACACTGCTAATGTTCCAAAAGATATTGATATAGATAAGTTTCGAGTGACGGTCAATCACATCTCAGTGCCACACTACCTCTCCTTTTCTGAAGAGGATGATAAGTCATTGACCCATCCACACAATCAACCCCTCCATATTAAAGTCCTTATTTGTAAATCCTGTGTTAGATGTGTATTGATAGATGGAGGTATAGGATTGAATATCTATACACTAGATCTAATCAGGAGACTGGGTTTGTCAGAACAAATAATTAACACTCGAAACAAGATAACCATCAAAGCTTATGATGAGGAAGAAAGATCCTCTAGAGGTCTTATTGCTCTACCTATCAGAGTCAGACCAATTGAAAGGAATGTCATATGTCAAGTTCTAGATTTACCATTGGCCTACAATATCCTACTAGGCAGACCATGGATTCACAAAATGCAAGCTATACCATCCACTTATCACCAATGCATAAAATTCCCACATAATGGGGTGGAAGTGACGATTCCTGCAGATGCTAACCACACTTGCAACAATATCAAAGTAGGTAGCATGATCCCACACAACAAAGAGGCTATAGATGTAGATGTTCCTAAAACTACCAAGGACATGGTTATGAAGAGTTTTAGCAAAACCTTGAAACTTGAAGAAATAGGTATGGGAGAGTACAAGCTGGACCTAACTCCCTCACTGACAAAAATTTTGGTATCACCAAGATCCTATGGAAAACCTTCATCAACATTCACACCTGTAGCATCCAAGGAGCTAGAAGTACATAAGGCGACTGGCATGATAAAGACATCCACATCTTCTTTAGATAACATAGAAGAACAGATAGTCTTGGACTAGCTTTACAAGGGAGAACCAGTGGAATTTGAGGTCAAATATGTGAAGATATCCATCGAACAGTATGGAAAGGGATATGATTTCCTCACACAAATGGGATATAAAGGAAAGGGACCTCTAAATGACACAGGATGAGGGATCATTGAACATATACCCATGGATTTCCACAACACTAGAGATAAGAGAGGACTGTGTTTTAATACTAAAATTGATAAACCTGCTTCCAAAGAGAGTCCACCTTTTGAAATGGGGAGTGATAAAATAGATGAGATAGTACTAGAACCATGGCCTTATGAAAGATTATTACATATTGGTATAGAGAATCCTGGATATCAAGGAGAACACTATGTACCTAGCTTTGAGGTACCACAGGATCTTCACACTCCTTTGATAGAACAACCTCCCATTCAAGAGGTAGTAGACACCATAGAAACAATCACTCAAGAGATACCCTGGCCAAAAAACTTACATCCTAACTGGGGGCAATTGGTCACAATTTCACATGTCCTTGATCTACACCACTTTGATCTACAAGAAGTTGATTGAGTACATCAACTAACCATTGCTAAATACTTAAATAGATATGATGATGATGTCATAGACTCTTATGACTATGAATGGGATCGGCTATCTATTGCCTTTGAAGATATTGGAATAGATATAATTCACATGTTTGCAGCTCCCTCAACTCCTAGCAAACAATCTAACACTCCTCTCAATGATACTGATCCTCCTGAAGCAGAAGAAGAGTTCCTTCCCCTAATCATTGATGATGACATAGGTGACTACATAAGTCTGGAATAATTTCATAGGCCACAAGCAAGAAACCTCCATTTACAGAGAAATGATGATGAGATTTCTACTGACAAGTCACTAGAGTTTGATCCACATATGACTAAAAATGACCCTTTTATTGATGATCTTACTCTTATTGATCTAAATATTGAAGAAATTAACCTAACAGATTGTGTTATGTCGGTTAATGGTCTTGATGCTAACACGATGCTGTCCTTCCTAGAAGCTGACTCCCTAACATTGGTATTTCCTGACCTAATTGATTGGACTGAAATAAATCCTACTCCTATCCTCAACTTTTCCAATGACCACTCCCTAGCTTGTTATCTCAATGCTTGTGAACCTTACCCTTATTCCACCAATGCAAGGAGCGAGAACATATCATAGGAGGATATCAAGTTTCTTAGTCACAAACTGAAAAAAAAAGAAAAAAAAGTGGACTGATGGTGAAAACCACTTTGTGGCAGTATCAGATCCCAAAATAGTAAAGAAAAAAGACATATCCAATGGTGAAAAAATCTCTAAGGCACCAAAGGGTGAGACTCTTGATATCCTCCCAGAACACTTTCAGGAAAGATTTTCAGTATTGATTGAACCAACATAGGCAGTAAACTTGGGCACTATTGAAAATCCTCAAATAGTTCATCTAGCATAATCTTTATCAGAAGAAGAGAAGGTACAGTTCATAGAGTTCCTGAAAGAGAAGAAGATTAAATTTGCATGGTCTTATACAGATATGCCAGGACTAGATCCTAACCTCATCATGCACCACTTGTCTATAGCTCCCAGGATCAAGCCCATAAAAAAAAAACTTAGAAAAATGCATCCTCATGTTGCACTATTGGTAAAAGTAGAGCTACAAAAGTTGTTGAAAGCTAGATTTATTCGAGTCATTGCCTATGTATGGTGGATCTCCAATGTGGTCCCCATTTCTAAATCTGATAAATCTATCAGGATCTATATGGACTTTAGAGACCTAAACAAAGCATGTCCAAAAGATGACTTCCCTCTACCAAATATTGACATGATCATAGATCTTACAGTAGGCTTTTAGATGTATTCATTAATGGATGGATTCTTAGGCTATAATCAAATCAAGATCGCCCCTAAGGATCAAGAGAAAAATGCATTCACATGCGCATGGGGCACCTTTTGCTAGAATGTCAGGCCTTTCAGGTTAAAGAATGTCGGGGCAACATATCAAAGAGCTATGAAAACAATATTACATGACCTGATGCACAAAAACATGGAGGATTATGTAGATGACACATTGGCTAAATCCAAGGAGAGAGGTACTCATATTTCTAACCTAAGAAAGATATTGAATCAAATAAAATAGTTCCAACTTAGGCTCAATCCGAAGAAGTGTGCCTTTGGGGTCCAATCAAGGAAGCTCCTAGGATTCATAGTATCTGCGAAAGGAATTGAGGTAGATCCTACAAAGGTACAGGCTATTCTAGAGATGGCTCCTCCATGTAACATTAGTTAAATGAGGACGCTATAAGGGAGACTTCAGTCTATCAGGGGATTCATGTCCCAACTTGCAGATAGGGCACAACCCTTTACTAAGCTACTACATAAAGGGGTTACCTTCAAATGGGATGAACAATGTGAAGTAAACTTTAGAGAATTAAAGGGGTACCTAGCTGCTCCACCTATTCTTATGGTGCCTATTCATGGAAAACCCTTACTCCTATACATTTCAGCTACAACTACATCCCTAGGAGTATTGTTGGCATAAGAAGATGAAACAAAGAAAGAATGACCTATCTACTACATTAGTAGAACACTAGTCACTTATGAGCTCAATTATAGCATTATTGAAAAAGCACACTTAGAAGTCATCTTCGCATCAAAAAAATTGAGACACTACATGCTCTCTCATACAGTGAAGCTCATTGCTAAGATCGATCCTCTAAAGTATCTTTTGAGCAGAACAACATTAACAGAACATTTGGCAAAATGGGTCCTAATTCTAAGTGAATTTGACATTGAATATGTAGAACAGAGAGCTATCAAAGGACATGTATTTGCAGACCAATTGACTGATTCACCACTCTAGGATGATGAACCTTTATTAATTGAATTCCAGGATGAAACAATCATGCATCTCACTAAACATCCCTGGAAGATGTACTTTGATGGTTCATTCACTCAACAAGGATCTGGAGCAGGAGTCCTCTTCATAACCCCACAAGGATACATGATTATGAAATCTTACAAATTGATGTTTCCATGCACCAACAATATCTTAGAATATAAAGCATTGGTCAATGGCCACAATCTAGTTATGGAATGGAAGATCATAGAGTTACACGTGTATGGTGACTCTCAACTAATTATCAATCAAGTTAATGGGGAGTATCAAACAAAAGATGAAAATTTGATGCCCTACAAGCAACTATTTGATGATCTGAAGAAATACTTTGTCTTCATCACCTTCCAATAGATACCCAGATCAGAGAACAAAGATACAGATGCTATGGCTACCTTGGCATCCATTTTACAACTAGAGGAGCATCAATTTTTCTATGACTTATTGGTGGAAGAAATATCCTATCCTACCTTTCATGCCCCTGAATACTAGGTAATATGTACCTTGAATACCCCAGATCAATCTCGGTATGCCAGTATCATTGCTTACCTTTCTAACCAAACCATTCCCACCAATCTATCCATAAATGAGAAAAGATCCCTGATTAGGATAGAATCACATTACGTCCTCATAACTAACAACCTGTATTGACACGGTCATGATGGTACACTTCTTCAGTTTTTAGAACTTGAAGAGTCCAATATAGCATTGAAAGATGTCCACGAAGGTGTATGTGGATCACACTCGAATGAATTTTCATTAGCCAAGAAACTACTCAGAGTAGGATATTATTGGCCTACCATGGAGAGAGATGCTATTCAATTTTCAAAATCATGTCTTAAATGCCAGACACATGGAAACCTTATCCATGCTCCTGCCAGAGAACTTATACCTTTCATAACACATTGGCCATTTCAGAAATGGGCCTTTGACTTGGTTGGACAAATATATCCCAACTCCTCAAATAGACACAAGTTTATCATTATGGCCACTGAGTATTTCACGAAGTGGGTCGAAGCCGTGCCACTAATCAAAGCCAGTGGAAAACAGGTGGCTATGTTCATTATGAACTATATTATTTGTAGATATGGGATACCCTCTTGAATTGTAACAAACAATGGGGGCCAATTTAAAAATCAAGAAATTTATGACCTTTGTGAACAGTTCCATATTACTCAACATTGCTTCTCAATCTATTATCCTCAAGGTAATGGATAGGCCGAGGCATCAAACAAGAATATTCTCAAGATTCTACATAGAACTGTAAGCAAGTCTGGTAGAGACTGGCATCTACAACTAAATCCGACACTATGAGCCTACAAAACAAGCATAAGAACACCAATTGGAGCCATGCCATTTTCTCTAGTCTATGGCACTGAAGCAGTGCTACCCATTGAGGTTGAAATCCCATCTTTGCGCATATCTTTACAAGGTCTTGTTACTGATGAGTAGTACCACATAGATAGGGTGAATTCTCTAGACCTACTAGACAAAAGCCAACAACAAGCATTCGATCATCTCAAGGTGTATCAAGCACATATGTCTAAAGGCTACAATAAGAATGTCAAACCATGCAAGTTTGAGGTGCGAGATCTCATCCTCAAGGAGAATCCTACGAACCAGCCTAACAGAGAGTAGAAAGGAAAGTTTGAACCTAACTGGCTAGGACCTTATGTCATCACTGCTACTTTTGGGACTGGAGCTTATCAGTTAGCTACACTTGAGGGAGACATTCTTCCAGATTCTATCAACACTCTATATTTGTGATGACATGTAACTGATTAAATGGTTGACTATATTAAGTTGAAGATGATGCAATACATTAAATCAGTTAATGGTTTGTATTGTTACTGATGTCATCTTGGTATCATCTGTATGGTCATATACATAATACCAAAGACTTTAGAGAATCAATGGAATAAAGATTATGCTTTTAGCAATGCATAAAATTCAAGTATTCACTAAGTGACAGACTACACCGGCGGAGTGCACACCATCGGTAAAGATAGAGATAAAGTTATAGTGATGCCTGACAAGCAGAAGAAAGTGTTTCCTGACGAAGTAGAATCAAAGGATGCCCGACGAGCTAAACATAGTGTTTCCTGACGAGAAATATCCAATGATGCCCAATGGATTAAGATCCCAAAGCTAACTGAATTGACGCTGACGGAACTGGTAGTTGTCACCGATGATGAACTGCAGAGTTGACCGACATAACAGAGAGATTAGAAAATGACAAAATATCTAGCTGGCAGAGCTAAAGGATAGACTTAACTAGTTTTTTGATTTGTTTTATTCAGCCACAGTTAAGTAAATGATTTGTACAATTGGCAAGAAGATAACTACAAGATAAATCAAGAGTTAAAGCCATAAAATCAATTTGGCTAGATTGTTTTTCACGCCAAGAATCAAGAATCAAGAACCTAGAATTAAGGAACATCATGTCTATATAAGAGAAAAGAATAATTCACTTCAATGGGATGTGAGAAAGCAATCAGATACACAGGGGAGTGAACTGATAGAAGATGCTGAAGAGAAACTAATGAAGGATTAACTTCATGCAGTCTTGATCAATCAATCTAAGGGAGAGCTAAAGAATTCTGCAGACACTGACAAATAGAAAACCACAACATCATAGAGTAGAAAGAGTTAAGTACAAAGGAATTGTATTGATACATTGATCAGAAAGATATTTTAAGTAAATAGATCTAAAAATCTGCAATTTAGTTGAATTAAAAATAGGTCATTTTGTTTCAGTTTAACCATTGAAGCATTAAGTCTCTTAACAGAGCAGGACTTAACAGTCTTTTGTAATTGAGGTATATCCTAATAGATTACTAGAAGGTTGACTCATGATAGTAGC
>MU225894.1:1592206-1603102 GCA_018584345.1 Thuja plicata
GATCCAGATATACAAATATGATCTCAAAAATATACATGTCATAAAAATGATACAAAATGTCAACTCTGTCCCGCCCCCTCTCCCTGGTCAGGAGGAGGAGGAGGAGGTGGTACAAAAGGAGCTGTTGGAGGAGGCATGGCCCCCTCTGACTACTGAGTCACTCAAGAGAATGAAGGTGCTCTCTGACCCTCTAGAACTGCTCTGTGATACAGGGAATAATAGTATGTAGCCCTCTATCCCTGATGGACCACTGTCTGAGCCTGTGCATCTCTCTCTGCTCTCAGTCACTCTAGCTGTATATCCCTATCCGCCAGTAAGGCATCAGTAATAGTAAATCTAGCCTCCAAAGCTGTAATCCTTGCTTGGAGCTGCTCCCTCTCCTACTCACATCTAGAAAGAGGATCTTCGTCTCTGCCTACATCCTTCTCCTGAGACCTACCCTGTCCTCTATCCCGCAGTCTATCCTGTAATCCCTGCTGTCTCTATCTCTGCTGGTCCCTAGTAAGGAGTAGACCGATATCTCTCTGAGGAGCTACAAATCTGAATTGGGTACGCTGACCCTCTCCACTACTGCTGGCTACACCTATATCCACTGCCTCATCGCCACCACGCCTATCATCTCCATCGTGCCCATCATCAGGAGGAGGATGCCTGCCATCTCTACCTCCATCCCTTCCACCATCACGGCCTCCATGTCTACCAGGAGCCCTGTCTCTCTGTGCACCTCCCCTACCCTTGGCTGGTCGGTCATCAGGATCATAATCTAAAGGCTCCTCTATGTGAGGAATGATCTCCTCAGGAATAGTGAACCAAGGGAAGGGGTACTGAAGCCTCTCAGCAGCTTAACCATTTGACACACCTGCGTCCTCTACATCAGGTCGAAGATCCCAGTCTACTGCCACCATGTCCTGGATCTCCTAGTGGGCTATCTCATATGTCAACTGTGCACCCCATAATGGTGTCTCATCCCTAGTCTGGGTGTATACAATAATATCCTCTGTCCTGCCCTGTCACCGACCATACTACCTCAAGACTTTGGTAATGAAAAACCACTCTATAACATACCTGGTCCTACCAATAAGATATCGACTCTGGCATAAGTAAGGCACCTGCTAGGCATCTGAGGTCCACACCTCACAATCTAAGTATGGTCACCAAATGACCTCTGTCATATCATCAAATAAATGGCGCGGCCAGTACTCGATCTTGCCTAGATGGGGCTACTGAAGAAGGCCTGCATACATGTATACGTAAGGCTGCTCAGGTGCCCTTTATCTATCTATAATTGACCATGTAATAGGGATATGCTCCCAGCCCCAGATCTAAAGAATAAGGATACCCACAGTCATACTACAGGTATAATGGTATACTATCTCATGTAGCTCTTTGTACATGTAAGCTAAAATATAGCTACCCCAAGCAAATCACCGACGGTGGATGACCATCTACTCTATCATACTCACCCAACCGACCATAAATCTATGCTGGCCCCTATCTGACATGAGGATGCCACCTACCAGACCTAATACATAAATAGATAACCGATCGTAATGATCGACCATGTAGTCCCATGACAGATATCTCTAGTCAATGGTATCATCCTGGAAAAATCTACGTGCAGCACCAATAACCACGCCAGCTCTCAACTCAAGAATACCTCCTGTCTGATCATCGACATGTGCAGTATCCTCTAGAAATCCTTTGGAGTCACAGTGATCTCTCCAGTCGGTAAATGGAAGGTGTTGTGTTCTGAGTGCCATCTCTCGGTAAGAGCAGTCAACAACCCACGGTTTACCCCAATCTTGGGTAAACCTATCAAGGAACGTAATCCACATTGGATCACAGTCATCTGCTCATCATCTAACAATTAGCCAGACAATGCAAGTACACGTACAAGGTAAGTGCTGCAAAAAGTGACTACCTCAAACTGGGCCTGTTTTGGACAAAAATGACAATACATCAGTATCCTATCTACAAAGAGGCAGACTCCTAATCAGCTAAGCAATTCCAAGTTCATAGGACGCAAACGGATCAAACAAATTGAAATTCTAAGTCTTTTGACTATATGTGATCTAGGAAATACATGATGCAATTGCATTTATAGGATGCGATCCCTGAAATACGGGATGCGATGCTAAATGTGGGGTACGATCCTAAGCACCCCGGGTGCAACACACTGATGGATTTCCCTTAAAAACATAGAAAAAACAATGGAATTGGATGCGATCTGGGAAATACCAGATGCGATGTAGGAATCCAAAAAAATCGGATGCGATCTGGGAAAAACTAGATGTGACACGAGATTCATAGGTTACGATCCAGAATCCTGGATGCGATTCTAAATTGCAAGAGCTATAACTACTACAAAAATACATGAATTTGAAATTTGCAAAATTCATGGGGTAGTTTATCAAGCACTTACCGGTGGTGGGTAGTCGGCTGGACGTTGATGTCGATGACTCATCTCAAAATGGTGCTTCCTCACGGTGACTACCATCTTCTCTGTAGAGCTCTCTGATTTACTATGGAGGAAAGTGAAAATGAATAGTGAAATGGTAATTTTGGAGGCTTATATGGGTCTTTTGAGACATTTCAAAGTTCCAAAACCCCTCCCAGCCAACTACAACTTAATTTCTATTCTCTTTATGATCAATTGGGAACCAAATCGAAGGTGCCTAAGATGTTTTCAACAACACAGTGCCATTTTTGTGATAGTTCTGAAAATTACAAATTTGCTTCATTTGTTCCAAACATCAGTCAATACTACACATTTTATTATACATCTTGGTCTAACATCATTTTATCAATCTTATCACTCACGTTTTCATGTAATTAACTTGGTAATCATGCGTTTATTTTTAAACACACCTTATTTTTCACTTCTCTTCCATTCTTTCTTGTCCTAATCGCTTCCTGCAAGTGTTATGTTCTTTCAAACTGAGGGATTCTATTCTTTACCTTTGATTTCATTCCTGAGGGGGCATGATCACACTATCATCAATTAAATTTTTGCTCAAAACAACATCAAAATGACTTCGTTATCAAACAAACTAGGGGCATGGCAGTTTCCTTGACTAAGTCAGAACTGTTGGATAAAAAGCTCTGGTTCTCATGAGCTAGATATCTTATGTTTCCTCATTTTAAGATGATTTTTTTTTAAAAAAAGCTCCTAGTAGCTTCGTACTGGCTTTTTTGACGACAACCAAGTTCAGAATCAGTATTATCAATTTTTGGATGACAACCAAGTTCAAAATTGATATCTTTAAAATCTTTTATTGATCTTTGAATGACAACCAAGTTCAAAATCAATTTTATCAGTTTGGTTCAATCAAGTGCAAGACTGGTCTCATCAATATTTTGTTTGACAACCAAGAACGAGATTCTCAATCTTTCTGAAGTCAAAATCAAAAACTTTCTTTGAATCAATGCGTTGCTCGCACATCAATTCAAAGAGGGGCAAATGTAACCACCTAAATTTGGTCTGTTCCAACTATGGACCCTATTTTCCCTAAGTGTGATCATACCCTCAATTATGTCCAAACAACCCTATTACTGCTTGGCATAATTCTTCAAATCTATTTAATGTCCTAGGTGATTTTTATCACTCAATTATATTAACTATTATAGCCATATGATTTAAATCAATTGAAACCAATTAAATCAAACCAAATCAAACATGGCTATAGTATTTAATTATAAAGGAATTAAATAAAACCCTAAATCAATTACTCACTTGCAAAATAACCCAATCCCCTAGCCTATTTAATTTAATTAAAATGGCTATAGTCCCCTAATTATTAAAAAACAATTAAATTATTTAAGTAATTAATTCTTATATTTTTAAATGAATTAAATAAGTTTAATTCATTTAATTAATATTCTCCTAAACACCAACCTAACCTATCTCAACCACTTCTACCCTGGGTTCTAACCTTTCTCAACCCTTTCACCCTTGCTAATCTAATCCTAATCCTAATCCTAATTCTACCCTAACCCACCTACTAATGTTGTCACATTCCATTAAGGAATGATTAACAACTCCACCCACTTGAGAAAGTCATGAAATCTCAAGATTCCTTTCTCAAGTCCACCTTCTCAAGCCATCCTCTTACACTCTCCCCATGCTTCTTTAAGGCTTTCATTAATGCCTTATTAATGAAAATTCCTTAAGCCCATGTCTCCTCCATGCCTTATTAATGCCCAAGGCATTAATGGTTCTTACACCACCATTAATGAGTCCCTCAACTCATTAATCAACCTTCTCTCTCTCTCTCTCTCTCTCTCTCTCTCTCTCTCTCTCTCTCTCTCTCTCTCTCTCTCNTCAACCCTCTCTCTCTCTCTCTCTCTCTCTCTCTCTCTCTCTCTCTCTCTCTCTCTCTCTCTCTCTCTCTCTCTTCTATAAATAGAAGCCATTTTTGAGAGAAAATAAGCCTTCATCCAATATTGTAAATGCATTGTTATTCTGTTAGATTAATCTTAGAATCATATCTCACTTCATAATTCATGCTTTTACATTGTTCTTATTTCCATTCTTAGAGCTATATTGCATGTTTTCTCATCATTTAGCTTTTTTTAAACTAAAATCCTTCATGCTATGTCGTATATGTCACTGATGGTAGCATAATCTAAGGGCTATTATGTTACTAATCACACTCTTCTTAGTTAGAAGGCAATAGGTCAATATTAGTTGGTTTTACATGATTATCTAACCTCTTTGAGCTAATGCAATGACTTATTGATGTGTTGTGTCTCTCTTATCAGGTACAAAATACACACACACATGATCTTCCTTCGAGATCCTTTGTGCATCCTCAAGACTCTTTCATAATCTCTTCAAGGTGGATTTCAAGCATACAATCATGGAGGTTTATGGTTTCTAAAGTCCATGCTTTCATATTTACATACTTGTCTACATTTGAATTACATTGGCATATCTATTCAATATCAAAGCTTCATTGTTAGATTCAATTATACTACATGATAGCATTCTATAATTTATTGATTTCAAGGTTAATTCCTAAATCAGGGTTTGACTAAGGCAAACCCCTCCCCCACAAAAAAACAATCCTCTTTTCTTGCAGGTACAGGTTTGGGACTGTGGATTTGGACACATATCTGGATACCCTTTTTGGCTTTCTTTTGTACAGCGCGAACAAATTCTCTATTGGACCTGTGTAGGTTAGGGTCAACATTATTGGGTGAGGGTTGACATTTGTGGGTCAAGGTTGACCTTTTTCATAAGACAACATCAGATCGGGAAAATATTTTTGGGTTTTGTTCATCTTTGCGTTCCAGTTCGGGATCATTTGTTAGATTTTCTAAAAATAGTCTATAGACCTCAAAAAAATTATTCTTTGATCTACAATTTTGTAAGGTTGGTTCTTCTTCCTATCCTTTTCAATTACTATAATTAAACATATTCATTTAATAAATTAACAGAATTTAAGATCCCCTTCTTTGTTCTCTTTCTGAATAGTTGATTCATTTGTGCATTAACCCTTCTTTTGGGTTGATCAACTTGGATCTTCCATTTGTGCATTTGAGGATAGAAAAGGAGCATCTTATTTTCTCCCTAATCACAATTGCAATACACAATCAATACAATTCAATTAAGTATAAAGTAGGGTTAAGGAAATCAACACAAATAACAATTAATAAATCAACCCCCTTACCTTATTACCTTATATTATCCTTTACCCCTTTTTTCAATCTTTACAAAAGGTAATAGTATTACAAATATTTTTAAATGGATTTTGTTGGGAAGCCTCCATTATTAGCTCCATCTACGATGTTTTTATATTATCAGCTATAAAATAAAGGTGTTGTCGGTTCAATTATCAGAAGAACAATATTAACAACACTTTAACAATCAATTAACATCAAAAATATAAACAAAGTCTTAACAACATAGCACTATGAACTACTAAAGTCTTAATAGAAGCACTATGAACTTCTAAAGTCTTAACAACATAAATAGGAAAACTACTTAAAGTCTTAACTATATTCAAATGTAAACCACTAGACCACTAGACATAAATACTAATAGTATAAAGCAAAAAACCACAAGATTCAACTGCAAACCACTAGACTAGTGAACATAAATAGTATACAACAAAAAACCACAACCAACAAGTCCATACAGAGGCTAGTGGAGCTTAGGACTCAAGTCTTCAATAAGGAATTTGAACCTTCTATTTTCCCTCCTATACATCCTTTTTATCCAACATGTTTTAATACTTTTTCTTTGCTACACTAGCCCTTTTTCTATATCATTAAATTAATTTAAACTAAAATATTGCATGGTTTTCTCTCTGTTTATTCCTTTTTCAAGACATTGTATCCATTTTTAGCACTTCCATTCAGTAGCTTTTTTCTTATAGAAACCCCAAGAGCTCAGATCAAATCTTATAACATAAATAAATTGTGACAAATACAAGAAGCTAGGGAATAGTCTGCTATATTTATGTTTATCTCCTGGATTGACTTTAATATGAAAAAATGTGTCTATGAGGATTGAAATACTAGGGTAATAAGACATACAAATCACGATGGGATGGAATGAAATCAAGTTCAAAAAACACAGTGGTGAAAGAATTTTTCAGATAGCAGTCCATAATTTTTTTTCCTAGGATTGATAGATCACCATTTTTCTGTCAACTGCAATTCCCCTTTTCAAAAAAGCTTACCCTCATCTAAAATCACAATCAGTGGTGTTCATCTTTTTGGAGTGTTTTGGATAATGGAATCTTTGCTCTCTGGTATCCTCATATATGCAAAGGTGCAGGGTGATGGTAACATTCAGTGGGCTGAGATTTGGCTATATATAGCTGGGCTATATGACACTTGGAAATGGTACAATATATAGGCTGAGATAGACTGCAAAGATACCCCTTCAAATTTCCCTAAACTAAACTCTCAGATGGAACCCCAAAAAATATTTTTAGAAGACATTAGGGAATTCATAATTATAGTGACCCATGCAAAAACACCACTTTAAATTTACTTAATCTAAACTATTAGATGGAACCCTGAAAAAAGATTTTTAGAAGACATGAGAGAATTCACAGTTTAGTGACCCATCCAAGTAGTTTTGGATGACCCCATCAGACAAATGCTCATAATTTTGGTTGTGATGTTTTTATGGGGGCATGTTGTAAATCACTTTGTACTGAGTGACATGGGGCCAATAAACTGTATCACATCAACAGGGCAAGTCAACTATCTAGCTTTTATTTAGTTCATTTTGATTGTTACCTATGCATCCAACCTGAAATTTGCATTAAAATCTATCAAGTGGGTGTCATCCAGAAGTAGGAAACAAACTGTATTGGAGGTATTGTTCAAAGCCATTAATGTGTCTGGTATGGTTGGATGCCCACAACTTTATTGGATGTCTTCCTGCTTGAGATCCAAATTTCTATCCTAAACTATAGGGAAGAGAAACTTATAAAATATCTTTAAGGCTAGATGAACCTATTTTTTAATTTATTTTTTCAATACAAGATTATGAAGAATTTGAACCCTTAGAAGAGTAAAGGCTACTAAAGACTTTTGAAAAGTGAACTAAAAATATCAGGAAAGATGATTTGGGAAGGAATGTACAAACTGGTTGGCCTAATCTAGTGAGCATGATTTGTGTGTGTATTTGGAAATCTTGTATAATCTTGCAATATTTTATTATTTTTGATTATATACATTTGTTGAGAGTATAGTACAATTATGTCTCAAATCTGCTTATTAGAGTAGAAATTATGATTTATGTCTCTAGTGTTAGACACTTGGTTGTAATTTTGCACACTTGAATAGTCCTACTATGCATTTGATTGACTATATACACACTTGGTGTAGTTTTTTGTGCACTTGGGTACTAAAACTGCTCTTGGATGAGTTATTGGGCTCTTGGTTGATCTCTTGTGCACGTGGCTGGTAAAAACATCATTTTGTTTGAAAGTATCATTTCTATGTTTTCAATTTTTTGATTTCTTGTAGAAAAAAGTATTTCTATGTTACTGATGATTTGTCTAGAACCTTGGAAATTGTGGGATAAAGAGCTTTCATTGAAACTACTATTGAGTTTCTTGCAGGACACTTGATGAATAAATTATGTTCTCAAAACATTATGGTTTCTTTGATTAGAATAGAGAACATTTATTTTCTAAAGGTTAATAAACTTTGTGTCAATTATTTTGTGTGCTTGCACATCATAGGGTGGGCCTACTTCTACATGATGTATCCTCTCCACTTTCCTACGAGATCCTTGGTATAAGATAAAAGTGATAGAAATGCCCATTTTTATTTTTATGTAGGGTCTTCCTTGTGGAAATAAGTAATCACCCAAGAGAGTCCCCCAAGCGGTAACATGCTAAGGCCAAGCTTCATTCAAAATTCTATATAAAAAAAACATGGCTATGAATAAAATCATAATCAACAGGTGCAGATATGTCATACTAATGGAAGTATCCCTTAGTATTTGTGTAATGTGTAAACCACATAGTAAGTCATAAAACCACTTAACTATTTTTATCAGTTAAGTATACCTTAGAAACTTTTGTTATGGTGTTCTTATTTTTCAAATAAGTGAAAGTTTCCATCTATTTGTGGCTCTATGATATCTAGTGTTGTCATGACCACACAGATCAGTAAGATTGCAACTTATTAATTTATGAAGAGAATTGATCATCATTGGTTTCTTCTTCCCCTTTGTAGGGCCTTCCTAGATTTAAATTTTTAATTTCTTTCCTTCCTTTTCCATTTTTGAAAATCCTATCTTCTGGAAAAAGTTCCTTTTCTCAAACTAACCTAAATTGGCACCCATGGGCACCAAATTCTCTCTTTAGATGTACTCCCATAAGTTTTCCATATTTAGAAAGAGTGATCCCAAATGCAGGTAAGCAGAAGAGCAAGGACCAAATAAGAAAAATATCGTCAATAAGATGATATGATATTGGGTAATTTCCTCTTGGCTAAGATAGAAGAACACAAACCAAAAAAGAAAAATATCATCAATAGGATGATCTGATATTGTTTAGGATCTTGATTACATGCTAACTTACCATGCCTCTTTTAATATCACAACTAACCCCTTTTGTTTTACCTATGTGGAATCATCCTTTCTTAGGATTGCATCTCCATCATTTTTATTTCTATTTTACTCATTTTGATTTCCATTTCATAGTGCCTTGGGATAAAATGATCAAATGATTACTTTTTTTGTATTTCTTTGGTATCCTTATCATGTCATGTCCCGGTCTTAGTTCACGTCATGGATAGCCTTGAAGTCTTAGTGTACATCTTTCTCTCAGTGCTTACATGATTATTTACCTTCCTACATAGGCTTGTATTCAGAGACCTATTTAGGAATACCAATAAGCAGAGTTATGCTTCACTTTTAATGTTTTTAAGGCTCTCAAAGTTTCATGTTTTATATTTCAAATTTGATTACAGGCTCCAGAGATTGATAGAAGACTTAACCAGGAAGGAAAGTCTGAGAAACACAAATAAATTCTACTTTGTCTTGTTTTTCATTTGTTAGTATCCCCTTGTGGATGGACCTTTGATGTGGACAAGGGGTATCTCCTTAACCAAATTCACCCAATACTTGAATGTTTTATTTTACCAATGGAGCTCATCTTATTTGAAAACTTCTATTGTGATTTGTCTAAGGGTTTTCAAATTTTCTTTTGATTATGTCTATTCAATGCCTTCCATAAATTCCATTGTTCTTCATAGGATAATGATGGCATTCTTACAAAATTAATTTCAAATCACTTTTCTACAATTTATATGACTGCATAAGTTTAATGTTAAGACACAATAGTACTTGATCTCTATGAGGAACTTATAATATATGTTGTATTAGTTATTAGTTTCACTTACATCCTAGAATTATCTAATATGCATCGTATGACTGAGGATTTTCCAATTTTATTTTTTTAACCCATACTTAATTCTCACTTTAAATTAATAACAATATCTATTTCTTGTTGGATAATGTTATGTACTGTATTGCTTGTTTATTAAATTCATAAATGTTTGTAGTGTACATAGGCAGTATAGCGACTTAGAAGAATATAGACTAAAATTGCAATGAATGAGAGTGCTATTGAGTCTATTGGAGCTTATCTTTCTAAACTACATAGATTCAAGGTCACAAGAAATAATATTAAGCAATAAAATCATGGTTTACTGGAGTACAGAGAATCAATAGTGTACAACCTAGAGATCAACTAACCTCTTCTTGATGAATATTATATTAAACAAAAGTGTACAACCTAGAGCTCAACTGGCCTACAAAAGTATCTACAAAATAGGGATTCCTTTGTATATGTATAATCTACCATGATGCCCTGAGGGTTCCCATATCTTTGAAACTATGAAGCATTGTATATATATTGAATATTTTAACAGGGTACTATTGTAAGGCATCATTTTCTTTGAATTTTATTGCTTTTATTTGGCATGATATTGATTACTCTGTGTACTTGATGTGGCTATTACATGCTGAAATTGAGCCATTGTTCTCACTAGCCATCATTACGTTTATCTAGCACTCTTGTAGTTGTAATATCTTTTCTATCATGCTGATCCAAACATGGTGAAAATAGCCATATTTAATGCATAATTTAAATTTTTATGTTCTTGATACGTGACTGTTATCTAGCATGAAGTAGCATCTTTGTTTAAATACGCTATTGAGATTTCCATATTTTTTGGTCATGTATATGTTCCTTCATAACAGTACTATCTTGATAAATTTGAGAATATGTGTGGTTTCTATCCTTTGAATTGTAGCATGTTTTTCACTGTATATGTATGGCATTTTCTTTTTTGTTTCTCATTCTATTATAGTAGTGTGTTTAGTAAGAGATGCTTCATTTTCACTTTGTTTTGTTCATT
>MU225894.1:1603152-1615617 GCA_018584345.1 Thuja plicata
ACTTTGTTTTGTTCATTGCAACAACATTCTATAGATTGACATCACTACCATTTCTCACTCTGTAAGCTAACCTAAGAATCATTTTTCCTCAAACATTCCTATTAACTATTACAACACACTTTTAGACCGAAACCTCTTCTAATTCATCTGATACATGTGTATGATTTTTGATAGTGAACAAACAAACTCACTACCATGAGTCATATATACTACTTGACGAACTAGAAGAGGTAAGCAACAAGTATGCCTCTTTTTCAAACTATTTTAAATAATTAGATTTGTATGAGAGGGAATGTATGATGTGTGGCAGTGAATACATGTATTTCCTTCTTCATATGATGGATTCCTAACTCATCCAACTATAGTTTGTTATATGAGCTACTTCTCACCTCCAGCTCTACCAAAACTTAGAAATAACAAACTAAACATGTAACCAACACTTAGGGAAATGAAAAATGGAACTAATGTATTATTTTGTAGCACTTATTTACCATCTACAAATTTCTTTTATATGTACAAAGCTTGATCATACCTTAGAAGTAGTGCTTGAGGTGAATCCCATTTACTAGTATCTTCTTCATTTCACCATCCATCCTTGATAGATGAAAAGTGTTGTTCTTCTTACATTCTAAAATAATATTCCCAATATTTGTGCAGTGTTTGAGTTCAAATATCTTATGTTGGTTTTCTCTGCAAGTGAATTTATGTTGTTTAGAGTGTGATATTGTAGTCTATGTTGGTCTTTGGCCAAATTAGTTGATTGCAGTGATTTGATTTATGAATTATTAGTTTGAATATATTTTTGAGGAAGGGTTAAGAGGTTGATATAAATATTTTCATGGTGATTTATTATTTTCATGGATTTATGTGCATCAAATGTTATCTTTGGGCTGACTGGTTAATGTGTTCCTATGCTTGGCTACACATTACATCTGGCGCAAAATTTGGAGAGTATTGAAGTGCTTGTGATTTGGTTAAATTATTCATGGGAAACATGTTGTAATGCATTTTATCCCCCTTTATCTCCTTAGGTGGACCCCATTGAGTGTATATATTTTTCATGGCCAACTTTATGTAAATGATTCTTATCTCTACTATGGTTGACCTAGTTGTAATTTTGAATGATCAAGTTGATATATATAGATGTGTAGATGGTTAAATTAGGGTGTGGATTAAATTGGATAATATTGGGATAAAATGTGAAGTTAGTATAATGTGAATATGAAAGAGTAGAGGTGCAAGTGTGTGAGTTTGATGGAGTTATTGGAGTGGTTATTCAAGAAATTCTACATATTGTTGGTTCATTGATTTCTCATTCTAGCTAAAAGATAATGAATCTTTTGGAAACTTATTCATGCTTATTTCTTACCCTGATGTTGGTGCCTCAGCTTACAAGTCATTTTCAGGTGCAATATTTATTGATATAGTGTTGATGGCTTTGGTCAATGTGCCTATGTGTCAATGTGGTGTTGGCCCTTGTGTATTGAAGATGTCACACACAACAAGTAATCTCGGGCGTCAATTTTGGGGTTTCCCAAATAGGAAAAAGGTCTGGATATGGAATTGTATTTTATGTTTTTCCCTTAGGTCTTTTAATTTTGAGTTCTTCCTTGATCTTGCCACCCCTTACCAATATTTTACATAGTTTTCATCTCTTTACGAAACTAGTTCTATATACCTTATGATTGATTTATCTAAGTTATTGATGTAGCTTATCTTACAATCTTGTATGTAATAAATTATGAATTTTATATCATGCATCTAGTTTTGTAGCCATATATACAGGTGTAGGAAATAGAGAGGCAAGGAGAATATGATACACAAGCAAGAAAGTGAAATCCAGGTATTTTTGGTAAACATATTGTTCTTCTTCACTTTAACTCTAAAAAAGAAACAATAGAATACAACAGTTGGGAAATGTAAATGAATAACTAATTTCCCTCTGAATTTCAAGGTATAGCTCCCTTAAATGAATGATCTTCAATGAATATTTATCTTTCCTAATCTAATAGGGGTATGTTCTTAACTTGAGAACATAAGAGGTAGACCAAGCTAGGCCTAGACAGGAACTAGCTCATGTAAATTAAATTCAACTAAATCTAGCTAATCTCAAGATCTTAGTAATCATAAGAGCTCTAAAAACTGGCAATACAATGAAAAATAATGATCATGCAAGATGTAGGAATGAGAAATTACTGGTTAAAACAATAATGAATCAATCCATCTAATAGGAACATTTCTCAAACTTTGAATAACACTAAAACTTCCCCTCAATTAACTGTATCAAATAATAATACAGAACCTTGGTTCAATCATAAACTGTAAATCCAATTTCAATGAAATGTTTGAATTAATAGAAAGATAAATGCAATGCAGTGGAACAGTTAAAACAATGGTATTCAGACATACACAAAATTAACGCAGCAAAATGTCATTCTTCAAACCAAAATTTAGCCGACCTTTGTATTAATTTTCAAGAGTACATATAGATCCCAGAGTTGGACCATTACAAAAAGGGGTAACCGAAATGGTTCAAATTCCCTAACCAGGATTGATAAACACATGTTTATCCATTACAAGCTTTATCAAAATTAATACAAGAGGAAAAATTTATGTTTCCATTTTATTCCCTTTATCTATTTTCGCCCTATAGGCGGTGACAGCTGTGATGACCAAAATTAGCTCTTCATGTCTATTGACATGGACATTGGTATATCTGATTGGCCACCTGGAGTGATCTTTGGTCAGGCTCTTAACCACATCTATCCAGTCCTTCAACTCTTCCATAGCTTTGTAGATGCACCCACTCAACTGTTGGAGTTCTGACACCTTATCCAAGTGAGAAGAGGAATTCTCTGCTAACTTATCCACATAGTCAGAGAAGGATTTCTGCATGGTGGTTACTCTGATCATCTCTTTTCCTTGACCACTTGTCTATGAGTTCGTGTGAAGACCTTGAAGGAGTTTAAAATCTTTTCTCTATTCTTCTTTGATTTTGACATCTGTCTGCTACAACCTTGCTTC
Source organism: Thuja plicata (assembly GCA_018584345.1). Lineage (NCBI taxonomy): Eukaryota > Viridiplantae > Streptophyta > Pinopsida > Cupressales > Cupressaceae > Thuja > Thuja plicata. The sequence goes on from MU225894.1 coordinate 1,606,177, forward strand.
ATCTTGAATGATCATCTCAGTCTTAAACTCCAGGATTTGAATCCATTTGATCAAAGGTTCATCTCCTTTCTGTAGGATCCTAACCTTTAATGCCTCCTTAGTATTCATTTTAACTGCTACATGCAGCAGGAATATGCATTCTTGACACTTTACCCTCTCCGAGGTGAGAGTCTGCAAATTCATTTCAATGTAGTTCCTCTCCTTTTCCAACTTTAGTAAAGTGCTACCCAGCTGCTCAACAACTACCAACCCTTCAGATTTGAGCCTTTCAATCCAACATTTACCAATTTACCCAAAATGCCTGTCTTCTTGCAACTTAGCTATGATAGCCCAATTCTCTACAGTATTGGGGTCAAAAGTGGTTTTGGTGCTCAAAATGCTGTCCACTGGAGTAACTAACTGTCTGATAAAGTTAGTTAGCTCAACGACCTCCACTTTAAGCTGGACTTTAGCGGTCTTGAGCTCCTTGAGCTCTTCTTCAATATAATGTTAGTGGATTTCCACCAATCCACTTTAGTATCATGGCAAGCCAGTCCTATATCAAATGATTGCAGCTCAAAATCAGAGGCGGTCAAATCTTCAATTCTGCCTTCTTTGGTGGGCTTCACTATGTCCATGGTGAAGTGCCATGTTTCTGGGTATCAACCTAGTGTAGACAGAGTCTTTTATTTCTTTACTTTTCTTATGGTAGCACTGGACTGTAGGGCTCTTGAGACAGTGTCCTTTCTAGGATATCCCTCTTCTATCCTCTTCCTCTTGCACTCTAGAGTGTTCTCTATCCATGACTTTGTGCTAGTGACTTTGGTGGTAGAGACCAATTCCTCTATGAACAACTTCTTGATGACTGGAGGAGTAGATTTAGGCCTATAAGCAAACGAATTCACTGAAGTAGGGGAGGAGGAAACCAATTTAACAACTTGAGAAACCTTCTGTTGCTTCCCAGTCTCTTCATCTGATTCTGTGGCCACTGTGCTGGAACTATCCTCACCCACTTCTACTATGACAGGAGATCCTTGCCTTGGAGTATCTTGGGTTGAGGTATCATCTTGCGTGCCCATGATACTGACTTGGGCTAGTTTCTCTATTTTTGTATTCTTGATAGACTCACTCGTAGACTTGACTAGTTCTGTAGAGACTGCTTCTTCCGTGGAACCAATGATAGGGGCTGAGATACCTTCACATGTCTTTCCCAATAATCTTCAATATAATCAATGTGATGAATAGTATGACACATTTGTAGATAATCTTGAGCATAGGTCACTCGATCATACTGCGGCCTCAGGACATCATATGTTTCTAAATGAAACCTCTTTGAGAATGTTTTCATAACATTCTTTGCATAGAACCAGGACGCACAACTGTAGGCCCCAATGGTCATTGGGAAATCATAGCCTCTTTTTTGAGCACCTGCATAGATCAAGTTCACCTGGACCACTTGGCTCATCACTTCAACTAGCATGATCATGTTGTCTAGATATCTGGCAGCTTCAGAGGGAAATCGTCGAATCCTGGAAGATGAATGTATGAGAAATTTGCAAACTAGATAAAATAAGCTCTGAATTGGCTGATGAATGCCATGCCTTCTTGATAAAATATCCTTTCTGGGAAACCTTGTAACTCCCTACACAATCTCATTGTAAATGCATCATTGACTTTGAGACATTTAGTATAACTATTATGCAATTGCAGACAGGGAAAGAACTCATAGCTTTTGACATCTTCCAAAAATTCTTCTAATCTAGGAAGTCCTGGCAAAAGTTGAATAGTAGCCAAAATATATAATAGAACTGAGGACATATAGAACTCATTTTTATGTTTAGCTCTATTTAGGGAATTGGAGAGATTTTCTCTTACCAGGAGGGCCCAATCAATAAAATGGTGTAGATAAAAAATCACCTAGACTAGGAAGAAATGATGCTTAACAAAATTTAGCACATCGCTCTCACCTCGCATCATGTGAAGCAATACCAGGATATCCACAATCTTTGGCTTCAGGTTTGTGCCATATAGAGTTTTGGGCAACTTTCCCTTCGCGCTCTTTGACTCCTGGAACCATGTCTTCATTATATCCTTCTTCCACATGGCCTTCTTCACCCCATATTCAGTAACTGCCTCACTGTAGGTCATCTCCAAGTATTCAGCTTGCTCTGGAATATGAAGGGAGTTCTTGACGGAGTCACGGTCAATAGATAGTAGTACCATATTGTCGAGAAAGAGAATATTCTTAGTGTATGGGTTATAGTGAGCTATACATTCTCTAACAAGCTCAGGAGCTTGAATTGCCACAGGGAAGCCGACAGCTTCGACTAGCCCACTCTCCATTTTTTTAGTAATGGGGCATATTGGATCTACCTTCAATTTGTTCTAGAAGCTCTGCATATCAAAGAACTTTAGAGAAGTGTCTGTGATGTTGTGCCAATCAGAAGTGATTCCGTTCATTCCATCAAACCCCATCAATCTAGTATCCATGCTTCAATTGATTTGAAATGGGAACCAGGGATATATCTCAGGAACATGAAAGCAAAGAACAACTATTACCAAGAGCTTTTAATTTAGACAATTAGTCAAACATATGGTAGTTCCTATTTGTATCACTTCATTGAATTTATAATTTTTTGAATTTTTACCGTTAATGACCGACTTCCTGCGCCACATGAATAAAAAGACTTAAGAATTTATGAAAAAGTCTGTTATGAAGAAAAATGACTTTATTTGAATTAATTACTTTTCCTTTATGGGCCGTTAAGAAACATCTTTTTTCTTTAGATAACCATAACGGTAACTTTTTAGAGGTAGCAGATAATTGCTTTCTTGATTCTCTTTGGGTAGAGAAATGCTTTTTTGGTGCTCCTTTCTCATAAATCTACCTAGGAGGAATCTTAGCCCGTTGCAATGCTAAAATGACATGTGGTGATATTATTTGCTTTCTTTATACCTTGAAACCCCTCATAAGTCAATTTTTCTTCATGGATCTTGCATATACCGATCTAGGGGAAAATGCATCTCATGGGTTGAAACCTGCCTATTTGACGTAGCAGAGAAGCCATTTTCTACTTTTTCGCCATTGAGATTTCCTTCTTAGATTCTTCATCATTTGATCAACCCTCTGACCTGATGTGATTTGCGTTGTATCCAGTTGTCTTTCTAAACTTCAATTATCTATTTCCAACTTCAACTAACCGCTGATACTTTTGGAATTACCCACCATGGAAAACGCACTCTATAGGTGTTTTTTCACTAAGGAGAAGCCTGAAACCAATTTTTTGCCAATGCTGCAAAATGAAGTGTCAATGCCAAAGATTTTGAATGTAAATAGAACCAATGTTAGAAACCTCTGAAATGTGACCTTTACTAGATTTGGGAACTTAACCTACCCAATGAAACATGATCTCAAATACAAATTCCCTCCGGCTTACAAAAGAGAAGTCAATTTGGGGAAATCTGAAAAAGGTCTCCTTGCCTAAGGGGAAAACTAGACTTAGACTCAAGACTTTCATGAATATATCAAGACCAATTCTACACAATAAACTTCCATTTCTGTCCGAAGGTATGCAGGACAAAAATGGGGCAACATGTATGCAGTTGCAAGTCATGTTGGTTATTTGAAAATCGTAATAAGCTTTATAGTTTTATTTTCTAGATGCGTAAGTAAGAGGGGGCTTACAATAATAAATCACATAATGTTGTAATGTATTTTATGTTATTGGACCAATGTATTTTACCCACTTATTCATTATGTTTGCATACTTATTCATTATTTTCATTATTGTTACTTTGTTTTAGGTCTTCTCAATGTTGACTACTAATCATTGGTTTTGCTTTCTCCCTTGGGAATTCTTTTCAAGTAGAAATGGTATGATACCATCTATCTTTCTTGGAGACTCTTTATAAAAAGGGGATCAATGTCCTTTATCTTCAATCAAATAAGGGGTGTAGAAGGTTTCTTTGCATTCATTGGGTATATAAATTAAGTGGTATACCCAAACGATGGAAAGTATTTTCTGCACCCTCGATTTTAGTGAAGAGAGAAATGCCATTGATAACCTTTGGATAAAGAAGGATCAGAAAATAAATATGATATCCTACCATTACTACTTGAAAATAATTTCCAAGTGATCATAGATGCTCTATCCTACCACAGACATGTGTATGTAGCTCTAATGGTTTATTGTCTACTATGCAATCTTTAGCATATGTATCATGTGACTTATGTAAATCTGATTATGATTGACCTTAATATCTTGCAAGAATTGGTTCTCCATCATAGTTACAAACCGTTGGGTAGGTAACCTTATGAGGAGGTCTACGCATAACTTATTTTTAGGTAGAATCTAATTAGGATCTCATCCTTGTTCACCTAAGTGGGTGGCAGCCGATGGAGACATTGTCTGGGTACTCTACCCTAGAAAGGGGTTGCACAACCACTTGTACCATCCTTTAAAAGACTGGTTTTAAAGTTAAACTTGACCTATGATGTCTGTACGAGTTACATAGGCAAGGCCATCTATGATGATCCCCTGAGGCATTAGGACTTCCCCTTAGGTCTTGTACTTCTGAGTTCTCCCTTGATCTTGCAACCCCTTACCAACAGTTTACATATTTTGCATCTCTTTACGAAACTAGTTTTAAATACCTTATGATTAATTTAGCTAAGTTATTGATGTAGCTTATATTACAATCTTATATGTAATAAAATATGAATTTTATATCATGCATCTAGTTGTGTAGCCATATATACAGGTGCAAGAAATAGAGAGGCAAGGAGAATATGGTACAATGCAAGAAATAAAAATTCAGGTATGCAATTGCAAGTCATGTTGGTTATTTGAACATCATAATAAGCTTTTAAGTTTCATTTTCTAGATGCGTAAGTCAGAGGGGGATTATAATAATAAATCATGTAATGTTGTAATGTATTTATTGTTATTGGATTAATGTATTTTTCCCACTTATTCATTATGTTGGCATACTTATTTATTATTGTTACTTTGTTTTAGGTCTTCTCAATGTCGACTACTAATCATTGGTTTCTCTTTCTCCCTTTGGAATTATTTTCAAGTAGAAACGATAGGATTCCATCTATCTTTCTTGAAGACTCTTTATCAAAAGGGGATCAATGTCCTTTATCTTCAATCAAATAAAGGGTGTAGAAGGTTTCTTTGCTCCATTAGGTATAGAAACTAAGTTGTATACCCAAACGATGCAAAGCATCTTCTGCATCCTCTATTTCAATGAAGAGAGAAATGCCATTGATACCATTTAGATAAAGAAGCTTCAGAACATAAAGATGATATCCTACCATTACTACTTGAAAAGAATTTCCAAGGGATCGTAGATTCTCTATCCTACCACAGACACGTGTCTGTATCTCTAATTGTTTATTGTCTACTATGCAATCTTTAGCATATGTATCATGTGACTTGTGTAAATCTGATTATGATTGACCTTAATATCTTACAAGAATTGGTTCTCCATCGTAGTTATGAACCGTTGGGTAGGTAAAATTATGAGGAGGTCTATGTATAAATTATTTGTAGGTAGAATTTGATTAGTATCTCATCCTTGTTCACCTAAGTAGGTGGCAGCCAATGGAGACACTGTCTGGGAACTCTACCCTAGAAAGGGGTTGCGTAACCACTTCTACCATCCTTTAAAAGACTAATTTTAAAGTTAAACTTGAACTATAATGTCTCTTTGAGTTACATAGGCAAGGCCATCTAAGATGAGCCCCGAAGGCATTAGGTCTGGCCCTTAGGTCTTGTACTTTTGAGTTCTTCCTTGATCTTGCCACCCCTTACCAATATTTTAAATATTTTGCATCTATTTACGAAACTAGTTTTAAATACCTTATGATTGATTTAGCTAAGTTATTGATGTAGCTTATCTTACGATCTTGTATGTAATAAATTATGAATTTTATAATATCATGCATCTAGTTGTATAGCCATATATACAGGTGCAGGAAATAGAGAGGTAAGGAGAATATGATACACAGGAAAGAAAGTGAAATTCAGGTATGCAGTTGCAAGTCATGTTGGTTATTTTAACATCGTAATAATCTTTATAGTTTCATTTTCTAGATGTGTAAGTCAGAGGGGGCTTACAATAATAAATCATGTAATAATATATATTAATGCAAAGTAAGACCTGAAGATAAATATCTAGACTAATCACAGACCAGGATTCCATTGGTGATTATTCTCGATATTTGTCTTCAGGTGTTTTTTTTTAACATTCCATATTGGTCAAAATTTTGACACACTTTGGTTGAAACCCTCACCAAGACTGGTCTATATATAGACCATTCTGTGTCAAAATTTAGCGTCATGGGTTTGGCATCCTAGTCGGATGGGTCAAACAATTTGACCAACATTGGTTGAACGTTCAAAGAATTAATGTGCCAAGTGCAGATGTCAATTTTGACCAAGATTGGCATAGAACATTCGACCTTACCAATGATGTGTTGAAATATCGACTAGAAAAATAGAGACAAGACCATTTGTGTATCATTCGACCAATCTAGGTAGAAAATTTGACCAATTAAAGGTCAAAAATTAACGTCAAGTGTATTAGTGAGATGTGCATTTGATGCTTAATCTTATAATGAATTAGTCAAGTAACAATATATTTAGAGATTCAACACAAGTCATTGATTGGCATCAGGATCTAGGGCTAGAACGTGATCTTGTAATGTAATTGTTGCCCAAATTTTTCCCATGCCTGTGCAATTTGGCCTAGTCTGCCTTGTCTGGCTTCCTCTGTCATATTTTTCTCAGATCTTAAGCTCAAGCTTTAACAAAGACCCTCAAAACCCTAAGTCTTCATGCAAATGATGAAACAAGTCCTAAACCCTTGGCACGTTATGTTTCACGATTACCTTTTTTAAATCACTTAGGGCATGTGTTTTATTTCCTTGTCGCTTGATTGCTTCAGCCTGGGCGAATATTCCTTTCTTTTCCCCGACCCTGCGTCTTCCTTGTGTCACGTAGTCTGATAATACTTTGGAATATTCCCCTTATGTCTTCTGACTTAGCTCCTCTCTTTGGTCACATGATCGCCAGATCCATGTTAAGCCTTTGTGAAAAGTGGGACCCTCTCAGCCAGTCGGGTAATCGCAAGAGCCTCAGCGAATATTCTCTTTTATCTCCCGACTTTTCTTTTCACTTTGTCGCATAGTCTCTTGAACATAAGGAATATTCTGTCTGTGTCCTCCGACTTCACTTTTAGCCTTCAGTCGGGATGTCGCGAGATGCCATCTTAAAGGTCACATAAAGAATGGGACCTACCACTTAGTCGCTGGATCGCGTGAAGAATTCAACAGTCTTTAAAACATCTTCCGACTTAGCAATTTACCTTGGGTCACCTTGTTGCGGGAACAAAGTGATGACTCAGCGTTCCAATATGCAGACAGATCAGCCAGTGGCCATGTGGCAGATGGCATATGACGTGTAGATGTGGGCCCTCAGTCGGGTGATCGCCAGACGATGAAATTTGGTCACGCGACTTCGAGACAAAGATTTTCTTTGCCTTTGGTCACGAGATCGCAAGATGATTTAAGGGGATCCTCAGTTTTATGGTGACCAGGCGACAACCATCCAATGTAAATCTCAGAAGATCCTACGGTGGTCGCTAAGTCTGGTGATCAAAGTGCCTTACGAGAAAAGTACTCCCGACTTAGTGATTAGGGCAGTCGGGTTGTCGCTAGAAAAGGGGCGATGACTCAGTTGTTCAGAAAGGGTTACATGGACAAAAGAAAAGATGACATCTGTCACGGAGCTAGTGGTTGTCGCCTAATCACTTGATGAAGGAGAAGGATCACGCGATAACAAGACTAAGGTTTGTTCTCCTTCAGTCGCGAAGTCTCCTGATGATTTAAGGGCACAAGGAAATTTAAGGCGATTAAAAGACAGCCGTTCGATGAACAAGTAAAGTGATCTGACGGTGGTCGCGAAGTCTCATGATAAAAGTGCCCCAGGGAAAAAGTCCTTCCGACTAGGCGATTAAGGTATGTCGCGAGGTCGCCGTAAACAGAAAAGGGCACGTGCTTCAAGTTAAAAGTAAAGACACAGGATCACCCGACTTAGCGACTAAAGGCTGTCGTGTTATCTTGAAAAGAGGCATGAGCATCTGGCGATCAGGCGACAAACCGTGACGGTTAAAGGTGGCAGTTAGGCGCAGGGTCGTTAGACAGATGATGAGTTAAGTGAAATGCCTCGCGACTTTGATTTTTCACAGTCGCCATGTCGCCAGAAGTAACTCAGGTGGGCCAGGGGTTAAGAAAAAGCACAGTGTTGCTGGGTCGTGAGATTTAACCAGGGTTAAGGACTGATGCTCGCGACTTAGAGACTAGCCATTATCGCGTGGTCGTCTGATTTGAATTTGAAATATGGTGGCAACTTTGACACTGTGAAACGCTCGGCAGCCATGGTTTCTCTGTGCTCGTGTTCCAGATTTGATCAGAAGGGTTTCTAGTTGCAGAGGGGTCATGTATAGAGCAGTTTCTCGACCTTTGGATAGATTTGTTTCAATGTCGGTGAAAGAGGAGGAGATTCAGCGTGTTGCAGAACAGAACAGAGTTATGGCTGAGTTTCTAGAGGTGCCACAAGGAAGGAGAAGAAGTCCTGGGCGATGATGAGGAGAACACTTGGCCATGCACTGTTCACAGATAAGAGCGGCAATTATTGTAGAGAAATATAGGTGAACAGGTGTGCATAGCTACTCAGAATGAACATAAATGCTACTATCCACCGTCTACCAAATCTGATTCCATTGCCAGATCGAGGAGGAGCATGAAAATATCCATGAATATCTATTTGACTCGGTCATTCTCCACCGCCTCTTCTCTCTCTTTTCCTCTTTCCTGTGATTTTAGGGTTAGGGTTTTCCATGATCATCCGAAGCTTGTTGCATCCTAAGGAATTCCAAGATGGTCATAGCCCTATATATAGTAAAAAAGTTGCAATTACAAGGGTCGGTTCTTCTTCTTTTGTTCTTGCTGTTTCTGTAACTTTTCTGAGTTCTTAACAGAGATTAAGAGATTTTGTAACCCAGGAGTTCATTTTTATGCAGAAGGCATACTCTGTGACATTCTCTTGTCCTTGGTGTATTTTGTGCATGAGTCTGTAACTCACTGTGAAAATTAATATGTAAAGTTTCGATTCTTGGATCAATTTGTTGAATTGTATTAGCCTTGTCTCTTTTCTGCTTGTCTATATGTGTCTTGATTGTTGATGGATTAACTGTGGATAATTTCATTCCTCTTAATCAGTCCTTTCAAAGCATCTACTTGCAGAAGAGTATGTCTGCTTGCAGGATGTAACTAGTGTTTTACTGTTTAAACTGTTAACTGTGAAGAAGTTTTTCCTTTTAACTGGTTTACTCATGACCTGGTTATGAAATATTTATGCATGCCTATACAGGGGATTTGTGTTTTACTTACAA
>MU225894.1:1621891-1634294 GCA_018584345.1 Thuja plicata
TATATATATATATAAGTATTTATACATTAAATAAAATTATAATTTAATATTTAAAATATTATATATTATATAGTATGTATTATATTTATAGAAATAAATTGGCAAATATTGCAAAAATATCCGGTATTTACAAAAATATTGCATATCTGATAAAATTGGACACAAATCTGTAGCCTTGGGATTTGCCTCATAATTTGTTTGGGATTGGGGTAGGACATCAAACTTCAAAAGTCAACACAAAAAATGTGTTTCAAAGTTCTCCTTTCTTTTCCACACTTTAACCATGTTGCTTACAATTATTTTTTCTCAAAATTTATAAATTAAAAATGGTTTCTTAAGGAGACTCAACTTTTCACCCATATAAATTATGCCTTATTTTGAATTTAATAAATAATAATTATTAATTTTATATTTGAATTATGTCTCAAGTCATGATTGATAGGATGATTGAAAACCATCTATAACCTTAAAATAATACCATATTTTTTGAATTCGAAGTATGTGTCACTTTCTATGCTTGGCATAGTATAGAAATTTTTTCTTGAATTTGAAACATGCACCACCTTCTATTCTTGGCATATTATATGGATTTTAAAAAAATCATTAAGTTTTGACTGGAAGTTATGGTGGTCAGACACATGAGTTTTTATATTTTGAAAATGTTTTCGTAAAAAAATCATAATTAATTATTTACTTGGAAAAAAATTACAAAAAATATGCATCGCATTCAAAGATGAGTCTTCTACTTATATCTTGAATATTATAAAAAATATTATCATTTTATTGTGGTTACAATGGTCATGCATATACCTGATTCTTATCTTTTTTTAAAAAAAAATAGTACTACTCAATTGAAATTTCAATTTTTTAGAAAATAGATTAATTGTTTTCAAAAAATAACCAGTACCTTAGAAACTACATTTAATTTTCAACATATTATTGGACCATCCTAAATTGTAAGCACTTGGGTATTGTACAATTTCATGGTTGTTTAACACCATCTTTAGTGTGTTTTCATTATATATTACATTATAGGACTTCACAAATGCACTTAATGGGCACATATTTTCAAATTTCAATCACTTCTCTCTTCAATCTCTTTCAAAACCAAGGTAGGCCATTATCCCTAAGTGTGCTCCTCTATTTTTAATCCAATTAAATAATTCATTTCTTCTCCTATGCCCTATAGAATTATTAGTGACCTTTTTGTCATCTCTCAACCCTATAATTGATTGCTAGACAACTACACACACCCCAAGGCTATTTGGGACCCCTGGATTCAATTTGGCCCTTTTTCCTAAGGTACATAATGGTTGAAACATTATGTACCTAGGTACATAACATTCTAGCCGTATGTACTCGATATTTTTAGCCAAAATTTGAATTGGGGCCCTGGGTTGATGCTTTGGTGATAACTAAAAATCTAGAGTCGGCTCTTGCATCCTTATCTCACTGATTTCCTATAAAAGCAAGCCTCACATTTCATTTGGAAAGAAGAATTCAATGGCACGGTTGAAGCCCCAATTTGAAGACATCTTGTGAAGTTAAGAATTGTGGAATCAAGGTTATAATAATCTTTTATCATGAAAATCTTCAATTAAGCATCTTTCAACAACATCAAGCATTCAAAAGTTCACTCAAATCTCTTCCAAGCATCAAATAAACATAAATTATGGAGCTTGAAAGTGATCATGATGGTGACTAGGAGACTACTGGCTTTTGATCGACTTGTACTCCTCTCTAGGATTGGGTATAGTTTCTTTTTATCCTCAGATCTTCATATTTATGCTTCATATTCACATATTTACATTCTAGATCTAAATTTATTACATGCTTTCAATTAAATACACATTGATTGCATTTCATTTAAAGTTTACTCTATTACACTAGGGTAGATTCTTTATGCAGTTAACTCATAGCAATTTAGACATACTCTAGATTCATGAGCCCCACACATTTGATCTCTTTATATTGGTTATCTGTGGAGGGGGAAATCACTGGGTGAACCCACAATAGTGGGTAACAATTTTTTAGAGGAAGCAATTCCTCCTGAAATTTGCAAACAGACGGATTTAGTTAGATGCTTTCGATAGAAAATAGTTTCTATCGAAAGTAATTAGTTTTGATCGAAAGTACTTTCTATCAAAAGTCCTTGAGTAAGGACAATTTGATGAATTAAAAAAAATAAGTACTTTCGATATAAAGTACTCTCGATCGAAACTAACTACTTTTGATCGAAAATACTTTCTATCGAAAGTCCACGAGTAAGGGCAATTTGCAGAGGTTTACAAAATTCTGTAGATTTCATGGCTTCGATGATCAATCGCAAGGATCAAATGGAACAATAAGGAGATGTCCTTTTGCATAGCACAAGTACTCTAAATGCACTTTCTAACGATTATAGATTATAGATTTTTGGAGTTTATTAGGTATATGATTTTTTTACGTTAATTGAATGTAGGTTTTTTTATCAAATACAAACCTACGAGTTTAACGTTCAATAAAAAATAGTAGAAAAGAGAAAAAAATTGAAAAATAACAGTGCCCTCCGTCTTCGAGTTTACTTTCTATCAAAAAAAAAATTGAAATTTGATAAATACACAACAAGTTATAAGCTATGTAGCCTTGAGGTATGTCAAAATTACGGTTTAGACAACTTCAAACATTAATAAAATATACAATAATCATTATAATGTCTTCAAACCAATTTCATGCCCTCTGTATAGATGTTATAAAACTAAATTCAAAAGAATCAAATTGATATCTATTTTAGAAAAAACATTATGCTCTATGAAAACACCGTAACTCTTTGAAAATGATGTTTTCAACAACATACCAGTTTTCATGGGAGAAAGAAAAAACCAATCAAATCAATTCAATTTAAAAAAAAAATTTAGAATCTAGACAGAAAATCCTAAAAGACTCTAGTTTACTTCATCTTATGATTTCTAATGGTTTAAATGACAATATGCATCCGAATCTGAAAGGTTTGGTCAATTATTATGGTTGATTTGTATCCCTTTCTTTCCAGTTATAAGCAAAAAAAGAATAAAACCGCCTCAGACCCAAATTCAATATTAACATTACCTTATCTCTTTTGATGGTGTTGATCCAATTTGACTTCAGGAGGTTTTGTATTCTAATGAACACTTGTAAATTGGGGAGAACTTATGCCCTATTTAGGTGATCCCCTTTTCTATTGTTCATTTTGGTGAACTTGTCTCTTTCATGCACAATATCTTTTGATTTGGTTAGTTAGATCTTACATGTGTCTTTTCAACAAATTATAAAAGGAACCAAAAACATTATATTTTCTTCATATTAGTACTAGTTTTATTTGCATTGTCATTTTAAAAGAAAAAAAAAACAAACAAACAATCATTTTACATTTTTATTGCTTGATTAGTTATAATTTCTCTTTTACTTTTTATGCAATGTCTGATTTGTTTGTACAAGATTTTAGAGCCTTTGATGAGACGTTTAATAGTGAAGTTTTTGATATGACTTCTAGACCATTTTGCCAAAAACTGTCAAATTTGCTTCTCGTGAATATCTATATTTGTGATTTTGAAAAACCACAACTAGTTGTTCACCTTGCTCAAGATAATCATTCATCAACCAAACCTATGATTGTTGTTAAAGGTTTTAGTGAATAAAACACATTTCAAAATCACAACAAACCAATCATAACTGTTAAAGGTAAACCAAAATATCCTTTGGAGTTTGTTAAAACTTATCAAGTAGCTGCTCATACCTATTGTACAAGGAACAATCCTCAACCTTCTCAACTGATTGTTTCAAACCCTCTTCGAGCTTCTCAACCTGTGCTTACTCCGTCCATAGGAGTCAAAATCATGCAGAATTTACTTAATAAGGTCATATGTGCTTAGGTCCACTAGGCTAAAATTTGTTCCCGAGTCTTTTGTTTACGGAGTAGTTTTATAATATAGCTGATTTTTAATAATTTCTTCATATTTAATTCTAATATATTTTTATTCTAAGATTTTTACTTCTGGAACAATTTGTGGAAATGTGGTCATATGTAAAGTTTGTTAAACTTTCTGTCATATTTCTTACAGAATTAAAACAAAATTGTAGGCAAACAAAAAGAAGATGAAAAAAATGATAAAGACGGATGTCACTTTTCTCAATGAACAGTTGCTACTTATTTGTAGCCAAATAACATAAATTAAATATCCCATTTTTCTAATAAAAAAAATATAAATCCTTTTCTTCCATTCTTCTGTGGGTCCTCCATTTGCCTATCTCACATTTGATCCTCATTTTGTTTGTCTTTTCCTTCAATTTTCTTCGTTGATGGGCGCGCAGGAACAATCATTTATGTCAGCCATGAAAGTAGTGGGCTTGGTGACCCATCCAGGTAGCAAATATGTAGAATTCAATGTAGTGTAATATCATTATTGTACTGTAGCCAACCGCCCCTACTATTCTCGCTTTTGTTCGGTTAAACTGTGGTTTTAAGCCGGTTTCGAGATAAGTGTGAGACAAGTTAACAATATTGAATTGGGAAACGCGGGTGGATGATGCTTCATTTCTCCATTCCGAGAAGGAAGTTTCAGCTGCTTCTGTGTTTTTTTTAAAATGAGGGTTGCAAATAAGTCAAAGGAAAAATAACCGGTATAAATTATATTACTTTTCAAGCAAATTTTATATATATAATAATATATCATGTTTTTATATAAAAAACCAGCTTTATATCAACCTATAATTGTATTGAATATAATTTTAAACAGTTTCTATGTTTTTCAAAGAGAATCATTTTCTTGTTACACATAAGCTAAATTATATTATTTTTCAGCCATATTTTAAATAATAATATATCAAGTTATATATATATATATATTTTGATGTAAGAAGTGATGATATAAATATAAATAATTTTTTTTCAATATATTATTTTATTAAATTTACATATTTTCCATTTTTCTGTGAGGATATAACATTTTTTTTGTGAAATTTTGACTTTCTTAATTTTAATAAATAAATTGTATATATTGATAAAATCAAAATATTTTAGTCTTAACAAGATTAAGATATATTATTTTGAGGAAAAAATAAAAAATTAAAACTAGGTGATTTGTATTATTAATTCCAAGTCAAAGAATCATATTAAATTATATACACCTTGTATTATCGTAATTCAAATGAATTAATTTTTCTACAAAATCAACTCAAGTCTCTCACTCATATGAACAGCTTGTTCTACTCTATAGCTAAGAAGAGATAATGTGCACCTTTCTATTCATTAATTTATTTAGTTATAATCTACAAGTTGTTGTTGTTGTTGTTATTCTTCTTCTTCTAATGAATAAGCATTTCCATTAATTAAGATTTTAATGTACCACATAATTCTAAAAATAAGTGAGGATGGAAGATCACTCCTTGAGAGTCACTTATGAAGTGCATAGAAAAATATTATTAAATAGAGATAGGGATAGAGCCCGAAAGCAAAATAAGTAGAACCAACCACTAAGTGGCTAAAGTAGTGGTTGGTGGTGGTGGTGGAGGATCTTTATCATCTTTATGAATCCATACATCAGATGGATCGAGAATGTCATTTGGAATGGATCACCTATCCTCAACAACAACATCTTCTTTCTAAGTCTCCTTCCTTGCCGGAGATATGGCCAAAGATAGTTATGCAAGCCATTTGGACGAGCTTGGCCAATTGGTATCACCGCTGGTGTTTGGCCAACCAGTACCACAACCAGTCAAGGGACTCATGACCCTCGTGTTCCACCTAGAACCAGAGCCACCATGTGGTGGAGAGGTGAAGTGTGCACATTGAAATTTTCTTCTATTGCTAGAGTGGCAGTGAGTGGCCTAGGAACGCTGAGTGCGAGATTAGCGTATGGAGGAATTACAGTCACACCACCTACCATAGGGAAAATATTGGTCACTGAAAGAAGAAGGGTTCGACAACACTCTAACAACTGTACAAGGTGCATTTCCTAAATGTTTCAAAAGCTCTTACAAGTGGGAAACCTTAAGTGCAACTTTTTTGGCTTGCACTTGAATATGAAGCATCGCATTGTTACAAATACACATTTTAGTTGATAGAGTTAATTTTCACTATCAAGAGATATATGGGGAAAAAACAATAGCATTCATATCTATCCACAAAGTGAATAGGATTTTCACCATGAAAATATGTCATATTTGTGTGAACTGGAAGGGTAGATGAGAATAATCTCCCAGCAAAATAATATTCCAAGAAAAAGGATCAAGCAAAAAGGGCCAGAAAAAACATGAATATGTGTCCACAAATTTTGTGCTCTTTTATAATTCCAAAAGAGGTGTATAAAAGTCTTAGGTTGCCCCAAAAATTGGAGGGTCTATCACACCCAAGTGTGGTAGGTGAGAGCCCAACATTAGAGCCTTGGAAGAGAATACACCAAGAAAAATGAGCTAGCTTAATATCAACAATATTAATCCATGTAGTATGAAACCTACAATATCATGCGAACTAAGGAGATTGCAAATGACACCTATTATTCAAGGTTGGGACCATAGGAAAATGTGGAACAAGCCAATGGTAGCCTAACCTAGGCTTGTAGTTACAAAAGGAGGTGTTGGGAAACCATGGCTTGACCGAGTGGATGCCTAACTTGTGAAGAATATTTAGAGATAGTACCAACACTACATACTCAAAAGTCTAATGATTTGGGAAATTGAGGAAAAGCTAGGCTACAAAATTTTCCCATGAGTGCATATTCATAGTAGCTCTAGAAAAACAATTCTTAGGAGCATAAATGCCATTCTTGTGAAAGTATAGGCCAAAACTCCACGAATGTGAGAAAAAGGGAGCCCTTGAACTTGAATGAGAGGTGGCCACCAAATATTGTGCTAATTGATATAAAGGCCATCAAGCTAAAAACCAATCCAATCCTAATAGAGCTAAGGTTTAACAACTTCCCAGGCCTAGAAAATGCTTTTAACAACAAAACTTCCTTGAATATGCATGACATGTTTCATTAAAAGAAGGGTTAGAAAATGAATCCCCTTCCAAGATGATTTATGAGCTGGACAACCTCAAGAAATGCAATACTGAAGAAGAATTTTCTAGGCCTCACTTCCAAAGATAGCACAAATAAACCATTTGACACACAAGGCGTGACCTTCTTTCTAAGTGGGACAAAACAAGACCTCTAGACTCCATGGAGAGACAATACTATTCCTAGGGAACTCAGTGAAAATCATGGTGATCAACTCGCGAGCCCCACAAAATTCTTGTAGGATCTTTTTGAACTTGTTGTATGAAGCCTTCAAAGGTGATGCAAGAGGATCTTGGGTCCTCGGTAATATTGCATCATCCAAAAACAATTGGTTTTCTCATGAATTCTAGTTACCATTTTTGTGTTTGTTTGCTATTCTTGGTCACCATTTGGGTGATTGTTGGCTCAGTGAAGTTTTGTGGATCTTCAGAAGTTGCGGTCATGGAATATTATTCAAGGGGTCATTAGGAATATTTCCCTATGATAGCAACTCGTTTGGAGTTATCATGCTTGAGTTATGTTGAATTCCATGTCTAGATGTATGAAGGAGTTTCTTGTTCCAGACAGTTTTCTAAGATTTGGTGAGCGTTCAATCTATAGAGATGTTGGATAGGAGTGGTCAAAAGGGTTTGATCCTTATGTTCATAGATTCTATGTCTATGCTAGCACGTCTTTTGGTGGAGTATTTTGTGAGATACTGCTGATTTTTCTATGGGTTGTTGTTGTTCTTCATGACACTGGTTCTTGGAGCTAACCAGTTGATTGATTGAGGTTGCGGTCATTGTTCTAATTATTGGTGATGAATGACGTGATTTCTTAAGTGGATCTATCTGTAGCTGAATTGAGTTGTTGGATAGGTCCTCGAGAAAAAAATAAATGGTGTATTTAAAATGGGTTAAGGCCGAATGGGTCTAACACATTTCTTGGGATGTCTAAAGTTGGTTGAGGTCAACCTACTGGTGGTTGTGCATGAATTTAGAGCTTCTGATTATTTGGGTAGGAAGGAGGAAGTCTCGAAAATGGATAGGTAGAAGAGAAATTGCTAGAGGATTTCTCTAAGACTTAGGAAGATCTAGAATAGGCTTGAGTTGGGTTTTTTTTGTTAGGTTTCTTTGTACTTGGCCTAAACTGGGAAGGCCTTACAACCCAACATGTATAAGGAAATTCGGATTAATTACACTTGTTGTTTGGATGAAAATCATGTTTTGTTTTTATTGTATCTTGTTTTTTCTTTTGTGTTGATAACTACTGCAAGGATTTGACATCTCCTTTGGGCATTCTCTGTCCTTGACTGCATCAGATGGTATCAGAGCTGGTTTAATCTTGTTGTGGTGGATACCAATCTGGATTTTGGACTTGTGGTGATCCTATAGCATTGTTGTGAGGTGGAAGAAATTTTATTTGACTCACATCAATAAAGGAGTTGCACAAGGTGGCCAATATGAGAATGTTTTTCTACTTGTTGAGTTGTTCTTAAGAACTAGGGTTTTGAAAGGGTTTGGGTATCATCTTTTGTCAATAAAATCACTAGGTGGATATAGTTACACCTAATATCTAGAAGGATGCTACTGAGAATGGGCCCTAGGTTGATGGAGTAGATGATGGAAGATCTCTGAGCTGAGATTAGGCATGAGATGATCAATTTTAGGAATGAGGTCATGAAAGGGACCATGATTGTTGTTGTTGGATTGCGCAAAAATCTTGGATCTGGTGATTGTTTTTGGGAAGCTGTAGAAGGATGTGGAGATACTTATGTTGCTAGATCTATTAAGAGTGATGGACCTATCTGGTTGATGAGACCTATAAAAAGGCTTGGTGATGGTTATAGGTTGGAAGTATCTAATTAAAAAGGTACTTTGAATCCTGAAGACCTGATTGATTCGATTGGGGAGTTAGAAGATCACTTTGAGTTAGAATATATTCAAGAACCTTGGAGACTAAGGATGGGATAGACAAATTTGAAAGGCCATTCAGCTTTGTGGTGGAAATAATTGCAGAAGGATAGAGAAGAGGAAGGTTCAAAATGAATATCACTCAGTGGAGGTTGATAGTTGCAAAGTTCAAGACTAAGTTCATACTTGAAGAGTATGAATTTGAGTTATTCAAGAGGTTTTAGAACTTCAAGAAAAAGGACCTGAGTGTGAAGGATTTAATAGAAGAGTTTTACAAGGTAACCATTAGACCTAGTCACAAGGAGCTTTCTAAGGAAAATGTGGCTAGGTATGTGAATGGTTTGAGGTTCAATATTCAAGATGAGATGGATTGGATATGTTGAGGAGGTTTAACAGTATGTCCTGAAGGTAGAAGATAATGTGAATAGGAGACGAAAAAATAACTCTAGAGGAAGAGAGAATCAAGTTGATGGTGGTGATAAAGGCAAGCAAGTGGTTGAAGTAGAAGATAATTGGTTTCACCTAAGGGAGGTAATGGTGGTAAAGAGTTTATAGGTACTTTCTTTAAGTGTGGCTTGAAAGGACATAGGTATTTTCAATTTAAAGGAAGAAAATAGAGTTTCTTGTGCGAGTGCAGAACGTAAACCATTTGTTGGTGCTTCTAATAATGCTCCTGAAAAAGGGGAAAATACTATGCTGAGAAGGGTGATAGTGAATAAGGATTCAAAACCTTATCATTTGAAGATTTTGTTCAGGACCAAATGCAAGGTTGGTGGAGAGTATTGTGAGGTGATTGTAGATGGTGGAAGCACTCATAACTATTAGAATGAATTTAGAATAATTGAGAGGGGGGGTGAATAAGTTATCATCAGGTCTAGACCATTTAAAAATTTATACCAATTTGAACAATTTAGATCTACTTAGTAGAAATAATATAAAAATGCACAATTTACTGTACTAATAAAATAAGCTTGCAGAAACTTAACAGTAAAACACAACATTAACATTCACATATTTTGACACCATGAATTAACATGGAAACCCAATATGGGAAAAACCACCAGTAACATGCTACCAAGTTTTCACTCTTTTGAAGTGAGCTTTGTTAGGAGCCAACCCTGTTAAAGGTTATAAAACACACTGTCAAATGTGACCTAGTTAAAGGATTTAATCACCCTGTTAGGAGTGGCCTTGTTAGAGGACTTAGAACATTCCAATTTGAATGTCACCTTGCTCAAAGGATTTATACAATGACTGTTAGGTCAGCCTGGTTAAAGGATTTTAACTGATATAATGGTTAGAAAGTAATCAACAGTTGTGATCTGATACATACAACTTACTTTGCAAATCCAAATCTGATTTCAGCTCTAATGCTAACTTACTAAGTGACCTCCATTCTCATCTCAAACTCCAGATCTTCTTGGAAATCCGTCAAGAAATCACTCATACAATTCTCTACTTCTCTGTTCAGCCTTCTCTGCTAGGTCATGCCAATCAGTAAATTATCTATGCAATCCTCTTGCATACACACACTCTTTTCATGAATAACCCCTTGAGGTTATCTTATACCTCTTCATCTAGGTCAGATAAATCTTTTCCACTTAATGAAGATCGTAGAAATTAGGTTAGGTCAGATCCAACGGATCATCCCATCATTACATTACCATTTACTTCTCCAAAGTAGTCTTTAATTAAATCTCAAGCCCATGCATTAATTGTAGTTACCCATGCATTAAATAATGTGGATCAATCTTTAATTAACTTTACATATCCCAATAAAATCAACTATGTCAGCCAAAGATCTTAAATATCACCATTAATCAAAATACTGGAGCTCTACCACCATTGTGTTCTTCTGCTCGGTCGCCTCTATATTCCTCGGCATTTCACTGGTGCTTGACCATCATTGGCTTTGCTCAACGTCAACTTCACTTTGCTCGGTATCAACTTCGCATTGCTCGGCATCAACTTCTTAGTGAACTGTCAGTGGAAGATAAACAACATATCACTTTGCCAATGTGCCAAATGATCAAGTACCCTTGTGTTTACCCATAACTCAATTGTTTCCCTCGGTCTTCTTGTTATCCTTTTCTTCAATTCTTCTTCATCAATCAATAGACATGGTACTCAAACATATAGAAATAGTCTCACTAGTTAAGGTTTGACATCAATGACAAAACAACAATTGTTTCCATTGTATCTTTCTCAATAATCTTTCCAACAATCTCCCTCTTTGGCATTGATGGAAACACTAAACAATAAAACAATAATTTTCAACCATAGTTACCATACAATCCAAAAAGTCTGCCTGTATTCCTTGATATGAACAAATCTTCATTAATGTCTTTAGCTTCATTCTGATTCTCATGTTGTAAAATTTTTCTCCCTCTGTGTCTGTGATCACACTAATGTCTTTCTATTTCTATTCATCAATCTCTCTCTTTCTCTAAGTAGAAAATTCTCCCTTTTTCACTAAACTTCTCTCTCTATCTTTCTCAGTATATTTCTCCCTCTTTGACAACAATACCAAAGATGTTGACATCTTCATCATGCAGATTCTTCTATTCTGAACTCTATATCATGTTTTTCCTATCATCTTTCTTATGACTGATTTTCTTTTTCTATCCTTGTCTATCTTTCACAACTTTAGGTAGTATCCTAAAGTGTGACTGCCTGTGCATCAATGTGAAAAATATTCTAAATATAAAATTTGATGCAACAGTACCATTCTGAACTAATTAGCCTCAGTTAGGGTAATCACCCCTAATTTACCTCGCAGATACTCATGACCATCCTTGGGTAGTGCCTTTGTAAATATGTCTTCTAACTGTTCCTTAGTGTTCACATACTCCAGTCTCACTTCCTTCTTCTAAATTATCTCCCTCAAGTAATGATACTTGATAGCTATATGCTTTGTCTTAGAGTGCATTACAGGGTTCTTAGAAATATTTATGGCACTCGTGTTATCACAATATATGACAACTGGTTCTATGATATCTTCTTTCATACCTTTTAGTAGTATCTTCAACCACACAATATTAGAACAATTAAGTGTTGCTGCCACATACTTGGCTTCAACTGTAGATTGTGAGGTGCAGTTCTGTTTCTTGCTTGTCCATGAAACTAATCTTTTTCCCAAAATAAATGCTCCTCCTATGGTACTTTTTCTATCATCAACATTTCTTGCCCAATCAGAATCAGTATAAACTCTGAGTTAAAATTTATCATTCCTTTTGTAATACAAACCATATTCATCTGTTCCTTTCAAATATCTCAGAATCTTTTTTATTGCCATCATATGAGTTTCTTTCAGATTGGCAAAAAATCTAGCAACAATTCCAACAGCTAATGCAATATTAGGTCTACTATGTACAACATATTGCAGTTTTCCAATCATTGATCTATACAGTGTTTGATTTACTTCTTTTGTCTCATCATTTTTGGTTAACTTCTGTCCAGTAGCCATGGGTGTACTCACTGGTTTTGAATCTTCCA